>NW_004624759.1:21021629-21094627 GCF_000247695.1 Heterocephalus glaber
AAGTACACAGGATTTATTGAGAGGTTTCAACATCCATATAATAGAAAGTACAGAAAAGTGAATGGAAAATGATCAAAAAGTAATTTTTTTTGCTTAAATTCTTTTATTGGAACATTTTAGGTGTACAATACGTTTACATTTATCACTGGGTGCTTGTACCTGTACATGATGTATCTTGGTTCTTAATTTTTCCCCATTACCTGTGCGCCCTTCACCCCTCCACCCTTCCCTATTTACATAGACTTCATTTCCATTTTTTTCTTTTCTCATAATCTTTCCTTTCCCTTCTTTCCTTTCCCCATCTCCTCCATCACCCCTGATTCCTGTATACATCTTAACTGCTTTTTCACATTTTTCCACTACATTTTTCCTTTTGAAGTGAATTCTAAGCTTGTCAATATGTATTGTTTTACTCAGTTTCAACTCTCATATGTAGTATTTTCTCTCACTAGAGCATTATTTATAGTAACAATTATATATTTTACCTTAAGTTTGTATTGGTTATTTTCCATGTCTATTAATTCTTCTTTCTTTCTTCCTTATTTTCATAATTTATTGTGCTTTCTTAGTGAAAATGATGTTGTCATTTATTTATTTGAATGTTGTTTTAATATTTTATTATATGTCAGAGAAATCCTGAAGCCTAGGAGGAGAGATAGAAGGTCTAAGTAAATAACAATGGTTTGAATGAAAATTGAAATGTCATAGATGGGAAAAATGTACAAAGTGGGGATATTTAGGATATCTACTAGACTGTACTTAATGGTGATTCATTTTTTCTGTTGGTAGAGATAGGTCTGAGCATGAGGAACACCCATGTTCTCCCTTAGATAACTAGCTAGATAATGGCATCATTCACTAAGAGAGGGAAATTATGACAAAAATAAGTCTGGAAAGAAGTTTATGGCTATATATGTTTAAATAAAGTGCCTATTGGCTGGGCATGGTGGTTCACGTCTGTGAATCCAGTTACTTGGGAAGATGAGGCAAGAGGATTGCAAGCTCTAGTAAGACCTTATGTCAAAGTAAAATAAAAAGGACTGGGGATGTATCTCAGTGGTAGATTGCTTGCCTAGCAGGCACAAAGTCCTGGGTTCAACACTCAGTCTTCTAAAAAGAAAAAAAAGAGTGCCTATGAAAGAAATTTTCAGATGCAAATACCCAAAGGGAGTAACATGCTTATTTTGAGGTTTTTATCATCCTGCTCTATCAAATTTATTCCACCCAGAGTGGTTGCCTGTCCTAATTATTTTGTTGCCTTTCTTCATAATAGATTCTTTCTTGTATTTTGAAATTATAATTTATAGCCTTGATTTGAGTTTGATATGCTTTTAGTTTCTTTTTTTCTCTCCTGCCCCATTCCTTTCTTCTCTGTGTACACTGCATCCTTTCTAACAATTTTGCAATCTTACCTGACTGCACTGCAGAACCTTACTTCAGGAGCAGGATATATCACTGTTGTTCAGAATTGCTGCCTCAGGTGATGGTGGTGATGTGCTAGAAATAGTCATGGAGCCAGCAGGGAGCTTGGCTGAGGTCCTGATTGTTAAGATGCATCCTTATCTTACCAACTTTCAAGGTCTAAAATTCATCAATAATGAAGGCTCTCAGCTATTTCTTATGAAGGTGGTTGTGTTAACTTTCTCTTACTCTGGGGATACACCTAAGAAATTAATTTAAGGAGGAAAATATTGTAGCTCACAGTTTCAGAGGTTTCAGTCCATGGTTAGCTGATTCCATTGCTTTTAGGCCCATGGCAGGGCAGAAACATCATGGCAGAAGGGTTGTAGAGGTGACTTCCATGACAGCCAGGAAGGAGAGAGAGAGAGAGAGAGAGAGAGAGAGAGCGCCAAGAAAAACCGAGGGACATAATATAACCTTCAAAGCAACACTCCTTGTGACCTGCTTCATCCAGTTAGGCCCTGCCTCCTAATAAGCTCATTGAGATAGAATTATAATAAATTCATGATCCAATAACTTTCTAAAAGCATATTGGATGTCAACCAAGCCTTTGGCACATGGTCTTTGGAGGACATCTATATCCAAACCATAACAGGAGTCTCATCTCAATTTCATATGGAGCAATTTCTAATGTAGACCCGCTAGAGCTGCACATGTGTCCTCCACTAACTGCTTCTTCCCCAAAGCCTGGCAGAGCCTTCCCTTAGGTTGCTCGATGTTTACCTACAGCTGAGCATGGTGTCTTTTTGCCATTCTCTTTTTATATACTTTATAATCTAATATTTTCACATATTTATATTTTATATATTAATATTGTACAATTGGTACAAAAGGCTATTTGAGCATAAATTCACTAAGATGTCATTTTCTTATTGTGAATATTTAAAAAAATCCTATTGTATATTTTCTAGAACAGAGTCCATGGAGAAAGTCACCAGACAATATCATAAATTTAGCTGATGAGCATGAGATTCAGCTTATTTTCCACAATCTACCATTTAGAGGTAGAAGGCTCTTAGAACACTGGCAACATTTTTCTCTCCATGCCAGTCTTTATTCTTTGGGCCTCTAGCCACATTTTCTTTCACTGCTGACTTACCCAGGGGGAATAATTCTATAATAGGGGATTTAGGACTAACTACTCCTCATATAAAATTAGAAAAATTTGGAAAAACAAATGCTATCATCAGGCTTGCTGAAAGAAATTTAAAATTTATCTGAGTCTCTCATCAGAAGATTACCAATGAAAGTGAAACCAATGGATTATTTGTGAAGAAACATCTGCACAAAGGGCTTGAAATAGGTACTGGTCTCATAGGAAACTTCAGAACTCCTTTCTCAATAAGGTAGTGTTTTAGTAAGAATCCAGAATTACTTTCATAGTAATATAAAAATCCACATTTTTATCCTGTTACAGGGCCAGTGCTGCAGGGCTCTGTCAGTGGTAGTATATCCTAACCAAAATTCTCTTATGTCCTGTAAAACTCATAACAATGGCATTATTATTAAAAATGGGCTCATCATTTCTGAACTTGTCTTTGCCAGTGTTGTGCTCTGTGAGCTCCTCAATTCTGCATATTTTCATCTGTTGGTGGAACAATGGCCTATACAAAGGGGAGAACACTTTTCCCCCACCTAACCTGGACTTCAACTTTTCCTTTACCCCACTTGGCTGAATTTTTTCCGCAATTTAATCCTTGTCCCTTTGGTCAAGGAATATCACGTCAATTTGGAAAAAACAAATATTGAAAATTCTAGGACTACGAGTGCAAAGTTTCTGGAGATTGCTCAAACTGTTCTAAACTGACATTTAAGCAAAATGACCTTCATTAGAAGTAAATACATGGTAATCTCAGACACACCCGCCCACCCACACACACTCTTCAATGTGTTTTGGGATCCATACTCTCCTGAACTGGGCTTTTGTTAGGGAGGGTAGATCTGAACTCAATAAGCAGGGAAGACAGAGCAGAGAGAACCAAGAGAGCCAGGAAAAAAATTGAGGTAAATATTTACTGGGATTAAACTGAAAGTTGGTAGAATAAAGATGCACTTGTCAACCGTACAGATGGGTGTATAATTCCCACTCTTCCCTTCATCCGGTGAAGTTAATGTTATTGCTATGTATTTAGGGAGGCTGTAGTGACAGGATCTCTATTGAGGCATAAAATTCTTGTTATTTCACATTATTCAAACCAATGTTATTGCCTAATTTTTGGAGAGTTATAATTTAATATGCTAATGTGAAATTTAAATTGTACTGATATGATCCTCATTTCAGTGGTTATAAAGAGATTTTTATCAAGCATTTAAAAGATTGAGTTTACAATACTTTGAATCTTTTTCAGATGATGTGATTAAATAGTTACTCCCTTGAGTGACTTTGACCTTAAGTTTGGATATAATAGGAAATACTGCAATTTTGCCAGAGGTCATTACAATAAACTAAATCTTTGGTTGTAATGTATGTCTTTATTTGGTTTATTTATACCCTCTAAACTTTTGAACCAAGTAAATGTTACATGAACTAAAGTACAGTGGACCCTCGAGTTACCACCAGTCTGACATACAAATAACTTGGGTTACAACCGTAATTGTAGTTTTAACTTGAGAACAAAGTCTTAAGTTATGGCCCAAATGCTGGCAGCTTGTGCTTCCAGATGGTCTTGATATAGATTTAAGCCTTAAGAGTTCTGGAAGGAATATTACAACATCTTTTCCTGTATGGGGTTAATTGAGAAATCCTGCGTGAATATCTTTCTAAAGACACTGAGATCTGCCTGTACACAAGAGATAAACTTTGAAGGCTGTGTCGAGGAGCCTGAGCCTTCAATTGACCAATTTGAGTTACAACCAGCCCTTGATAACATAAGTCAAGGGTCTACTATAACCATAAAATAGACTCTCGGTATTTTACAATGTTAATATTGAATTAATACTATAATGAACTGTGTCATTGTTTGTTGCTATGAGGAACTTGTTCATTATTTCAAGGCACAATTTCTACTCAAAATTATCAGGTTTAGTGGATAAGGAGATGGTTCTTAAAAGTCAAGGCACTTAATGGACCTTTCATTGATTGTATCTGGTAAGATTTACCAAGTAATTATAGCAGTAGAGCAACATTCTCATTGCTAATTAGAGAAAGGCATTCAGAATCTTTCAGAAATTTTTAATTTGATTCTCATATATTTTTCAATGTTATTGATTTCTATTCAATATCTTTTCAAGTAAATACTTCCAGATAAGCAGTTAGCTTAATGCTACACCAATATATTAATTGACTGGCATCTTTAATTAACTAATATTTCTTCTTGGACTGTGTTTAGTCTGCACAGAAAAGAGACAAAGGAAAGCCAAATAAAAGTGTCATTTTTCTTTGTTTAATTTTCAGGGAAAGCTCAAGGTCACATAGATTCAGCCTAATCTTTTATGCTTTCTGTATTTGTGGTGTTATATAATGATAACTGTTCTAACTCCATCCATGAAAGGTGTTATTGTAATATCCTATGTTAAGGAAAGATTCTGTTATTACAGCAATTAGCTTTCAGAGTTAACTAATGAGTACATCACTGAAGATTACTACTTTGCACTTTTTACTGTGAAGGAGATCTTATCATCTAGGGAATCCATCAGGAGAGAATTGGCACACCCAAACTGAAAACCTCGGTGACTTTCACAGGTTTGGGTAGGATTTAGGGAAACCAAGAAAGGTAGTTGATTGCTCTTGCCATTTACTGTGGGGAGAGGAGGGAACAAGCCTACAATTTTTGGACCTGGTTAAACAAAGAGATAGTGTTTCATCTCCCAAACCTACTGGAAACCACAGTAATCAGAATTACTTCCCCAAGGTTCAGAGCAAGGTAGGAAGATGTACAAAGTATATCTGGAGAGAAACAGAATTATGGCACAAGAGAGGACATGAAAAATCAATAAAATCAATAGTGGGTAAACTTTCGCAAGCCAAGCTGGATTGCAGCTCTGGATCTTGTCTAGAAAACAAAAAAAGTCAACATTTATTGAGTGTTGTTCCAATTACCCTTGCTATTTAACAAACCACACTAAATTTAGTACACGAAGTAGCCAACACTTTATCATACTCACAGATTCCGTAGGCCAGAATTTAGACAGGCACACTGGGAGGGTATCTCTCCGCTCCACTGTGTTTAGCACCTCAGCTAGAAAGACTCAGTGGGGGTGACTTCAGTTGGAGTGACTCATGCCTGGAGGCTGGAACTATCTGGAGGCTCCTTCACTCACATGACTGGACTCATCTGGGACCGTCCACCCAGGTACCTATATGTGATCTCTCTAAGGGGGTACCTATATGTGATCTCTCTAAGTACCTATATGTGATCTATCCTGAGAGTCAGAGGTCCAAAAGAACCAGATGGAAGATACTCCATAGCCTTTTCTGATTTGGGCTTAAAGTTTCACTTCTGCATTTATTCCAAGATGAACGGAATTAGTCTCATGTCTCATGCCTCGTGTCTTATTGGAGGGGTGTCCAACTCACATTATACAAGGGTGTGCTGAGTAGGAGATTATTGTTACAATCCTCTTTGGAAAATGTACGCTGTATGCATGTTCACTAAGCCAATATGAACTAATATAACTTTGAAATATTCTGACCACAATTCCAACAAAATATTTTCTAGGTTAACCATGAAATTATATTGACCAGAATCTTCATTTTTAAAATGCTCTTAATTGATTATAGAGTTTAAAATTTGAGCCCAAATAGCTCAGTTTCCTGCCCTGAAATAGCTGGAATATCATTGCTCTCATTTTCCTCCAGAGTATCCCAAGAGATATGTAGAAGGAAAAGTAGGGGCAAGAACGCAAGCCTTTTTGTATTCATTTATTGGTTTTATTGTAGTTAGTAATTCATTTAGCTAACCAGAAATTAACCAAGGATGAAATTATAAGTTAAATTTCAGCAAACGAATGTGGAAACATCAGACTTGGGGAAAGGCATTTGTCCAGGTACTGCTTTCCTACAACATCAAAGAAGTCCATCAATTGGATCGGAACCTCATTCCCTGAAAGATTTAGGCTTATCCTGGTACCTATCACAAGGAACCAGAAGGGCTAGGAAGATAATAAGATTAATGGCCACCAAGACCATTATTGTCAAAGTAGAAACCCTGACATGTAGTTACTAATTTTCCACTTAGCACTAAATCAAATCTGCCTAGCCAGACCACCTGGTCATCTCACTGCTGGTCCAGTATGTTGACCCATGAAATATCGTTAACTTCCTGGAAGGAATTTTAAATAAAGGTTTGTGCCCTTCTATTGTTTGTGAAGTCAGGAGCACTGAGCATGTTTATCATTTCTATTCATGTATACAAATAAGCTCTTCAGAGATGTTTCCTACCTCTTCAAGTCACCTGAGAGTTTCCTTTTACATTTTGACAATAATTTGCCAAAAACTTTAATTTATCCTAAACTTTAATGAAACTTCTAAGCAGTTAAACTTTTTTCTTTTTCCCACAATACAATAGCAGCTACCTGTCGTCTTTTTTGGTACCAACAGTTTCAGTCTTGATTCCGCTGACATTGGGTATTAGCTGAGAAAGGCTAAATGGTTGAAATTTTAGGAGATTGACTGTTGTGGCTTAATCAAGAATATCCTCCAAATACCTTATTGTGCTCAGAAGCAGGGCTTTTAAAAGATGATTGGATTATGGAGGTGCAACAACTGATTGCTGTTAGGATGTAGGGCTTGGTTAGAGGTTGGTCACTGGGCGCCTGATCTAGAGGGTATAGCTCTTTCTCTGGCTCCTTCCTTTTTCTCTCCCTGCTTCCTAGCCACCATGACATGAGCAACTTTCCCCTACTATGCCCCTCTGCAATGCCATGTCTGGCCTGAAGTGAGCTGAACTGCAACTGTGAAGCAAAATAAACCTCTCCTCCTTAAGTTGCAGTGGTCAGGTATTTTGTCTCAGCAATAAGAAAATGACTAAGACACTGCCTTACTGTTTTGCAATTTTTTATGGTTTAAAAGATGAGATATCCTTTAGTATCTGGGTGTTCCAGCATGCCTAGGTGTTCAGATGGTAGGAAAGCTGGCTTCAGTCGAGTCCTACCAGCTATGCATCTGCAGTGAGTCCTTCAGTGAACTTGGCAATTAAAAAGGAAGTGAGCAGCTTATTGGATTTCTCACAGAATCTTTCCAGTTGTGATGTTCTGTACACCAGAAAGCCTGCTCAAGACTTGGCTATCAGGGCTGGGGTGTGGCTCAGTGATGGAACACTTGCCTAGCATGCACAAAATCCTGTATTCAATCTCCTGCACCACAAAAAAATGGATATTCTTTGAACAGGGTGTGCAAGCTGATTGCTCTGTCCCCTAGTGGGCTCAGTCCTCAGCAGTATTACTCAGTGTTTCCCATTTAATATCAGAGCAGTAGACTTTTGAAGAGAGATGCTGACTCTTGTCCTCACTTCCCCTTCACTTTTTCATTCATAATATACTGGCACTCTTACAAGTTCTCTTGCCAACAATGTCACAGTTAGCCAAGCTAGTGGTCATTTCTCTTTCTTAATCCATATGAGTTCACTTGCCTGAGTTTCTTCAACTGTTAGTTAGCAATAATGATTATGTTGACCCCATTAAATTGCTATGAGGTTTTAGTTATTATGCATCATAACAGATAATAGGTAATACATTAATTAGATAATACATACACACACACCTACACACACACACACACACACACACAGAGTTAGAACAGTGCCTGGGATATGCATTTTTTGCCATCACCCCCCCATATGCCTCCCTTACATTATATACTTGGTCTTCGAAGATAATAGAATTATCAATCTTTGCAATCCAAACCTTATAGTTTAAAAAAATAGTGTGACTAATTCAACATTATTTTGAATTCCATTACTACCTTTCAGAATTTTCCAATCCAAACTAATCTAAAGGTTTCTACCTCCTTATTGTTTTGTTAAGCTAGTAATGTAGTACTTGGCTTGTAACACCTGGTGACAACATCTCATTTCCTTATATAAATCTCAGTTTATCTTGTCTCCATGGCTAGATTGTAATGTACATAATAAATTATAATCTACCAGTATTTTTTTGAAGAAGAATAACCTATCTTTCCTTAAAAAATAATCTTTCCAGCCATTGCCAGCTCTAGCATGAGGACAGCTAAAAAGAGCTCTACTTAAAAAAATAATATTGGAACAACTTTTGCATTATAAGCATGATCACTTAAATGATCAAGCACCTCACCTGACAGTGAGCATATGGGCTCAGGACTCAATATATGTGGATGTGTCTGTCTACACCCAGGTATCCGTCGCCAGACTGCTCATTGTGTGAAGAAAGGCCAAGGGATGGTGAAAGCCACATTCTGTAACCCAGAAACACAGCCTAATGGGAGACAGAAGAAGTGCTATGAAAAGGACTGTCCACCCAGGTAACTAGGAATAACATGGAACTGGAGTTCTATGTGCCTAACTACAGCTGTGTCTAATTTAAGGGTAATCCAGTACATAGTGATAAAGGAAAACTATGGGCTTTGCAATTATAAGAGATACAGAAAAGCTGTTAGAAGTTTCTATGACAGTTATTGGAGCCTGGTTCAAGCTGTGGGGACATTTTCTTCCCAGGGAGCAGTATTTTTTACAAAGTTGATATGTTGTGTGTGATATGTTACTTATCTGGTAAGTTTAAGATCCAAGCATTGTTGAAGAGAACGCTAGGTAGATCCAAGAGCACTTTACCTGTGCAGCTTCAGCTTATGTTGGCATTTTCAGATTATGGAGCCTGCTCAGACTGGGAGTGGGCCTGGGAGAGAGGACTTGCAGAGCAGGCTTTCTTGGCCTCAGCACTACTGGGGCTGGAGACTGGTGTGGGGGCTGTCCCATGAACAGTAGGTGCTCAGCAACATCCCTGGCCTGTATTTGCTTAGACGCTAGTAGGATTCCCTGCCTCCCAGTTCAGGTTTTGACAACCAAAATGTCTCCAGATGTAGCCAGATCTCCTTCTAGGGGCAAAATCACCCATAGCCAAAAACCTCTGTTAGAAAGCTACTCATTCCCTAGTCACGTTAGTTCAGATGCTAGGATCCTAAAAGTTAGAAGAACTAACTTAGAAAAGTTAGGGAGAGAGAGACAGAGAGAGGGAGAGGGAGAAGATGAAAGGAGCAAGAAAGGGAAGGAGGGGAAAAGAAGAAAGGAAGGTTTATTTCTGGAGAATATCTTAATTCTCTAGTGTTCTTAAGCAGGAATATGTTTAGGTTACAGATTCTACCTGGCATTTATTTCAGTCCAATGCAAACACCTAGAGGAGTTTAAATAGAAAACCAATTGGTATCATAAATCAAACAAGTGACCAGTTGGATTCTAAAGAAGACCTAGACTGTGATAAATGCTAGACAGCTAGGTAGAAAAGAAGAATCAAACAAGCCAGTTTAGGGGAGCAACATCAGCCCCCTAGAAGGTCAGACAGGCAGGATGCAGAGGCCAGGGCACCCTCTTCTGAATCAGGTTTGTTCTCCACTCAATTCTGTGTTTTCCTTTGGGTAAGAGGTGGGCTGTGAGGTCGAAGCTGGGCTCTACCCTGTGGAGGGAGGACAGAGATGTTACAGTCTCCTCAGGCCACTGTAGTCCTTTCCTGTGCCTCTTTTCTTGGGAAGAACTAGGAGTATCAAGGGGAGATTAGGCCATTACTGTGTTTTGTTTGTAATCTCAGTTACTACATTACCTTCTCAGAGAAAAGTGAGCCAGGAGAGACAACTGTCTTAGAGCCAGTTGATCACCTACTACTCTACAGAGTTCGTGCACTTTATTTGAATTTGCTCTCTGTCAAAGTTAATGAGCCTCTGTAAATAAATTCTTGGTGTATTCCTTAGGTAGCAACCAGTGCACCAGGGCCTGGGAGTCTCTCCTTGCTCTTCAAAACCGTTCTCTGTTGGACTGGCTGGCTACCTTTTTAAAACCACAGCTGTTTCTTTCCTGAAGCTAATTTTATTTCTGGAACTCATATTCTCCTTTTTATGGTTTTATGTAGTCTGTTTTGGCCTTCACATTACTAGAAAATATCTGTAAAGCACCTGCTGTTCCCCAGGAGAGCCAGCATAGGATAATAACCAGATTCCAGCCCATTTGTTGAGCACCTACTTTGCTCTCAGCTGTTAGAAGCAGCTTGTGCATTTTCCTTATTATTCTCAACTACTTGGAAAATTAGCTATTATTATGCCAATTTTCCAAGGGAAGAAATGTCACTTAATGAGACCAGGATGAGTGTGGGTAGGCAGAGATTTGAACCCAGAGCTGACCATCTCTAAAGCCTGTAGTCTCTGTTACATGCAGCAGACCCTCCAAAGAGAGGCATCCACTTTTCCACTTATTGGGCTGTGTCTGAAGCAAGGTGAATGCTGTGCTTCACATAGTGGCCACCAGAAGATCCCAATGAAAGCACTTGCCTGCGAGGCCAAGGGGAAAGCCGGGGATATTGCCTGTGTACATGAAAGCAACAGAGTCAAAGAAGACTGTGAGTTCACAATCAGCTCCTTGCTTTAGAACAGACTTTAATCTGTACTTGATATTTTCTTGTTCACTTATTAATGAAAACTTGACTTCATTATTTTTAGAATTCGTTTCCTATAAGGGTGGTTATCTTTGCCTACCTCTACACACCAAGTGCAAGAACTTACTATTTGGAGCTAACTTTAAGGCAATATATAGCTAAGGCTGCTAGAGAGAGATGGCTATTGAAGCAAAAGTCTAGAGGCTGGAGGACAGGAGATGAGCTGATGCTAAAGCCCAACACAGGGAAGGAGCCTGGATAAAGAAATTCCTAAGTGATACAGGCTGAGCTCTCTGGACTTAAATCTGGCCCCTGAGTATGGTAGTGTGATAGGCTGGAAAAGGGCTGCAAGTCACCCATGTCCTAATATCTGGAGCCTATATAAACATCACCTTATTGGAAAAAAGAGCCAGGAAAGACAACTGCCTAGAAATATTCTACAGAGTTCGTTCACTTTGCAGATGTGATTAAATTTAGGATCTTGAGATGAGGAGATGATCCTGGTTATATAGGAGAGCCCTAAATGCCATCGCCAGTGTCCTCCTCAGATAGGCAAAGGACAATTACACACACACACACACACACACACAGATTTGAAGATACTGACCTTGAAGATTATAGTAGTACAGCCACCAGACAAGTATATTGACAGTGATCACAAACTGAAGACATAAATAAAGGACTCTACCCTAGAGCCTTCAGAAGGAGCACATCCTTACTGACACCTGAATTTTAGTGCAGTAATACTGATTTTAGACATCTGGAATCCAAAACTATAAGAGACTAAATTTATATTTTTTGAGCTACCAAATATATTTGACACATTCTTGTTGCTGGGACAAAACAGCTAACACTTGCAACTTAAAGGAGCACTTATTTTGGCTTAGAGTTTCAGTGGGTTCAGCTCACTTGGAGAAGAGCAAGGTGGAGGAAAGCTGTTTACCGTGTTGTGGACAGGAAGCAAAAAAAGAAGGGATGAACCAGGAATGAGAATAAATCCTTCCACGTCACACCTCCAATGTCTTGCTCCTTCCATCCATGCCCCACCTCTGAATATGAGACTTTGGGAGGGCATTTCAGATCTAACCATAATACCAAGTTTGTGTTACTTTGCTACAGCAGACACAGGGCACTAAGACAGGCCACTTAATGCAAGCATAAAAGCAGGAGAAGGGCAAATGAGATTCCACCACCAAATTACAGAGGCTCCAAAGCACTTTCCTTGAGATATGTAGCAAAGTAGGTTTGGGAATGGCACCATTACCTGTATGTCACCCGCTTAAGAAGTTTACAACCAGGAAGGTAATATAAGGTACATGTACATTGGTAAGATGGGGCCGTTTTCAGGACTGGAGCCTGTGTCAGGTGCTCAGCTCAACGCCCTTCCTTCCTGGCTGCTGTCCACAGGTTCCTGCTTTCCTTGTAGCTTTGTGGTTAGTAGGCATCTTTTCATCTCTTTGCTGTGAAAGCAGCATGATAGAACAAGGTTAATGATATTCTTTTCTCCTGCAGTGTTTCTTAAGCTGAGTGAGTACACAGATTCAACTTGTTGATCCAGAGCAAAATTCTTAAACAGACCACACAGCCTCCTCTTACAAAATGAGTAATGAAGCTCTAGCGGTCAGAATGCAAGTACCAATAGCCACACACAGGACACACACAGGGCCAGACAGCCACTGCATGGTCCCAGCCAGTGCAAATGTGATATCCAGGGCCCAGATGTTCTTGGTGAGCTGATGATCATTTCTACAGTGGATGCTTCTGCCTTCTACATTGTCACACTTCAGGAGAAGAAAACGATTCATCCTTTTCCCCAGCTTCTGCTGTTGCATTGGAAACATAATTTCCTCCAAATAACTTGAAGATTATACTTGAGGAAAATGATCAAAGCATAAGCAATTTGTCAAGTCTTTCTACAGCTTTGCCATTTGGTAGCATTTTATGTTTCTACTTAAGCTATTTTTCCCTTCTCTTGGCATCTGTCTCCCAAGGTCTAAGTTTCTTTGAGACTCTTTTTTTTCATGATTAATGCCAAGGCTCCCAGCTTGTGGTCATTAAAGATCAACAAAATTAGCAGGTCAAGCCTGAGTTGACTCAGTTCAAATCTCAAGCTAAAGATTTACTCCTCAGAAGGAGATATATTATTGATCCAATGGTCTCTTCTGAAGCTCCAAAATAAAATTTTTTCCTTGTTTTGCTTCCCTACTCAAAATGATGTGTGCACACACAGAAGCACAAACGCACAAACATACATACATACACTCAGACATTCATGCATACACACATTTATTTTTAAAATAAATGATTTCTGATTTTAGGTGATTACTTGGCCTCAACTGGTTAATTTTATTGAAATCTCATTTTAAAACATTTATTTTTTTCTCATGCAGTGTACATATAATCCCTTACTTGTATCCATATTTGTTTATTTAATTCATCTTGAATAAAATGACTTAAAACCTTTAGTAAAGGCATCAATTAGAAAATCAAGTGCAGTGCTCCTATTATGCAGTTCATTTATGTTGAAAGAAAGTTCCAACTCAGCTAGAGTTAGACTCCTAAAAATGTTAATTATACACATACAGTTAAAATTTCTAAGAATGCATTCTGAAGTAGAATGTGATAAGCTAAATAGACTCTATGAAATATTCAGGCACAGTGCTTGGCTTTTTAAAAGTCTTCTTATTTGTGATCACATTTCAGCTTCCACATTTATGAAGTAGTCAGGAGAGGGTGCAAATATTACCTCCAAGTACTGTGTGAGGAGATAAGAATTCAGAGAAATTCGATGCTATGTGCTAGAGGGAAAAGGATGGAGAAGAAACTAGCAATTTTTAACCATCCACTGTTTTCCAAGCCCTTCATATAAGGCCGTATCATGTAAACCTGTCAGCAACCCTGATAGGTGGATATTTTAATACTCATTGTACCGATGATGACACTATGGCCATCGCAACTTGCCAAAGTCACTTAGCTGTAAGTGATTGAGCCTGGATTTGAGCCCAGATCTATCGGCTGAGAAACCTGGCTGTCCTACTCCACCACACTGCTGCCCAAAATCTCAGAATGAGCAAGGTTCATAATGAACAACCTGCTCCCAAGTTTAAAATATTCCTCTCATTGGAATACAGTGAAAATTTATGAACAAGCAGGAAAGTCTGACTCCAAAATTAAGTCATGTGTACAAATTCACAAAGGAATTAGAGAAATTAAGTTAATTTGCTTTTTAATATATAAATAATAAATGAACATTTATTTTTACAGTCTTAGCCCAGTAGTTAGTTCCCTTGGATATAGACTTCAAGTTGTAACATCTTCCTTTGTCACCAAATTTCCATGATATCTGAAAAGTTCATACTCAACATTCAGATCTGTTGCTTCATCTCCCAAAAGGGTTTCGTGTGCAAGGTTTAATCTTTTTTACTTCTGAAGTAATATCTTGTTTTTACATCCAATTTTGACATTCTTTGCTCATCCCCAAAGGAGTTTTCAATAGAAATTTTAAAAATATTTAATAAAAGCTCCTGATTGTCTTAACCTAAGAAAAATGTATTATGCATCCAATGATTTTCAGGATGAAAGCCTTGCATAGCATGTTCTAGGCTAGAGTAAGCCTGTCAAGAAAGAAATTCTTTGGAATTAAAGTATATCTGACTGCAGAAAAAGGTCATTTAAGTCTTTTCTCTCTACTAAATTTTCTCTGAACTTTTGTTTTCATCAAAGCAAAACTCTGCAAGGCTACAACTGCGATAATACTCCATATATCCAAAGTGCTCAATAAACATCCAATATTCATTCAACTCTGGCAGCTGCATGTACGTTTCAATCCAGGAAAGAATAGCAGCAATTTAAATCAAGGTTTCCCATCCTCACCACTATGGACAGTTTGAGCTGGATAATTCTTTGTTTGGGGGAATATTTTGTGCATTGTAAGACATTTAGCAGCATCTGTGGCCTCAACCCACTAGATGCTAGTTCTACCTTCCATAGTTCCCATTGTGACAACCAAAAAATGTCTGTAGACAATGCCAAATACCCATGGGGAGAGAATATGGGAATCTCTATTGGTTGAAATCTTGTGATCTAAATAAAAGGAATGGGATCACAGAGATTTCAGAAAACCAATGAAATCAGGGAGAGGACTAACCATGGTGTATTCAGGGAACCAGAACACAAGAAAATATAAGGTTGGAGTAATAGAAGGCAAGTAGAATATGGAGACATGCTATATATAATCCAAGGAGGGGAAGACAGCTTATATTGTAATAATTGTTGTTACAGAATGTAGAATATAATTGAATTGGTCAATTGAATTGTCTTGCATTAAAATGCTTTTAGGGAAAAGATTAGTGCAAAGAAAGATGACAATTATGAAAGTTGATTTTTAATGGAAATTTCTGTGATGAGAAAGATTGACAAATTCAGATTTGGACTTTCAGCTTACCTGACTGATGAGCTCAGAAAGAGTAACGTAACCTGGTTCATTGGTAGTCAAAGCTGCCCAGGCAAGCGTTGCCATAAAAAGATTAGATAGAAGTACAGAAAAGAGAGTCAGATGTTCACCACTTCTTCTACTTTAACTCTTTCCAAACCATAGTAAACTTTTCTGGGACAGCTACTACAGACTGTTCTACTCAAAAATGTCAAACACAGACACACACGCACACACACACACACAGACACACACACACAGTGTTGTGTATAACTCAAATTAAACAGTTCTTTGGAGAAAATTTTCAATACACTCAAATCTATTTAGTTGGACCAAGAATACTAGTGGTTTAAAACCCTGATGTCAAATAAAAATAATCAGGGAGTTCTCAAAAATCACTGCCTTTTCCTCTACCCACAAGATGCTCAGTGTCTTCAATCAGGCCTGGACACTGATAACTTTTTAAAGCTCCCCAAATACTGATACAGTGAGAATCATATAGCCCCAGTCCTTAGAACTTTTACATAACTGGAAAGAGATTAACTCATGTTTATTGACTAAAGAACAATAGAGACAATGCATGATCAATTGTCCAGTTGTGTGTTAGGTTATTATAGAAAATATCATTCAATGATAATTGTTTAAGCACAGTAAGAAAGATAGTCTTTTTTCAAGATTATCATGGCAGGTGTAGAGAGCACTGCAGTATGATTCTCCAGTGGGAGAGAAACTGACCTCAACTCCAGATACAGTATGGACAAGTGAGAATTTGCAACCAAGGAACAGGTTTGGGTTAGTGGATGGGAAAGCACTGAGAGGAAGTGGGAGTAAGGAAGGATTTAGGCTAAACTGACCTAACAGAATTCTTGCTGAAGACAAGCCAGGGTCATAAGACAACACCTAGGGAATGGTGGCAGATAAGGAACCCAAACAGATATCAAGGGTGAAGGCTCTTACCAAATTGACTTAGCCGTGATCTCTGCTAACCTCAGCTTTACAAGGAAATGTGTAAATGGGCCTAGAAGATTCAGGAACCTGACTGAAGTTTAGTGAGGCAGAAAATCTTGGTTACTGTCATTAACATTCTGGTAAGAGAGGGGTCAGTGGCACAAACAGAAAAGGTCAGGTTGGCTTACTGTCAATTCTATGTTGATTAAACCAAAAATGTTGTGATAATGGGGGAGAATAAATGTTTAGGTTGGTGTTTTTAGTCTCTCTGAATTCTTTGAATATTGTTATTGCCCTTTTCACCAACCATTCAGAGCACTTTAAAAGTCTTTTGTTACAAATTGGCTATAAATACAAAATCTCCCATAAATATAAAATAGTACTGTATTCATCTCTTAGGAAAGATGGGATTATGGCAAACACCAAAAAGAATGATCTAGACAGCAAATATCACTTTGACACTGGCTCCTGAGACCTGAGCCTGAAAAACCTTTGCAGAATAACAGAGGAAATGGTTTTCACTGTAAACTAATAACAATTTGTCTTGATTTGATTTATGCTACTATAACAAAATACTACTGACTGGGTAACTCATAAGGAATAAAAATTTATTTCCACAGTTCTAGAGTGTATCAGTTATGGTTCACCAGAGGAATAGATTTAACATAAAGTGTATATAAGATATATAAAGGAATTACAAGGTAGGCTTACAATGGCCATCTGCAGAGTCAAGGGTAAAAGCAGTAAAATGGCCATCTGTGCATTAAAGAGCCAGAGAATCCATCAAAGTGGAGCTCACTGCAGAGTCCAGTGTGAGTCCTTAATGGAAAGCTGAAGACTCAGTGCTGGAAGCCTAGAGACAGATGTCCAAAGGAGATAGCAGACCAGAGCTCCTCCAAAGAAGCAAAAGCAAGACTTCCTTCCTCTTTCCCTTTTTATTCATCCAGGCTACAAGCCTATTGGTGCCACTAACATCCCAACTGGATCTTCCATCTTCAGTAAGTCAGTCATCCAGATGTGCTAAACTAATCCGCTCAGTGTTTCATATTCAAGTTGATACCACAATTAACTGGCATATAATCTGGAAGTCTGAGATCAAAGCACCATCATTTTATCTGGTGAGGACATTCTTGCTGTGTCTTCACACATCAGAAGGTAGAAAAACAAGAGAGGACAAATATGTCCCCACATAGTGGAATGGTGAAAGACAGCAAACCTACCCCAACAACACTGATTATAGTGGCATTAAAATATTCCTTAACATTTCCCATTAGGCCCCACCTCCCAAGACCACTGCATTGGGGTTAAGTTTCCTGCACATGAGTTTTGGGAACACACTGATACCACAGCCTAAGCCCATGTAAAGGGCCTCCAGGGCACTGGAGAAAACTTCAAAAAGAAAAAACAAGAAGGTCCATTATCACTTCGTGATGAGGCAGCTGAAAACCCTGTAGCAGGTAATTAGATAAATTAGGCTTCCAGTCAGTTCAGATTAAGGCCTTTTGAGAATGGCATTTATATATTCAGCAGTGTGCTTGGCCTCCTTTGGAAATGTCAAAGGTAGGACAAAGTAATTAGATTAATACAGTGGGCTTTTACATCATTCCGTCCCAGTACTAGCTCTTTATCCCCCCAAGACAGCCAGATGATAAACACCAAGAAGAAATACATAATCTTAATTACTTATAAACTGAATGATATAATAGGATTGAGGAAAAGCTTTCTTCTAATGTTTTAACTTGAAATTAAAAGTATGAGAATCAAAATAAGTTCTACTCAAGTAAATCCAATTTTTAATAAACAAAAACAGTACAAAGTTTTATCTTCTTCAGAATTACCAACAGTCAATTCTATCTCAAGGCCAAGAGCCTTTCTTAAAATCAGAGGTGAAGGGCTTCCCACAGGATACTGTTTCCCACATGAAATTAGAAGACTCTCACTTTCTTATGATATAGAAGGATGCTGTCCATGGAAACAAAGGTGAACTCAGACTGCACTGAGAAGGTTTTTCTTTCTTTGGTTTTTGGTCTTCTGTGTTAGGAAGGTTTGCATAGTGATAGGGAAGGAAGAGAACAGAGGGCTGCCTGTCATTTTCAACAGCAAGTCATGCAGCCAGTGAGCCGTATCCTGGAACCACGAGTCAATCACTCACAGACAATGGGCACACATTTGTTTGTCCTCAGGGAATACTAATTTAGCCAACAGTTTCACCTGTTAAATTTAAGGACAACTTAATCAAGAATATTAATTTACACAACAGTTTCACCTGTTCAACTTGTTATGACCAGCTAACAAGAAATTGCCTAATTTAAGTTTCTACTCTTTCTTATTAAAGAGACCATGAAATTATTAACAATTAGACTGCAGGATATAGGAAGGCAAAAATAAAGGCAATGTCCCTGAGTGATCATTTTTTAAATACAAGGTGTAATTGAAATGTACTGTGAATGTTTAAATTTTTAATATTTCTTACAGTAAAAGACACATTGGCATTAACCACCCCCGTAAATACTCCCCATTTCTTCAACTACATTTATCTTGTTGTTCTTACCACTTTCTGAAGCAGTTCTAGAAGTCCTTTTCCATGAGTGTCTTTAGTTGCACTGTCATGGCTGGCTCAAAGTCTTGAATTCACTCACAACACTTCCCTTTCATGGTCATACTGACTTTGGGTAAGAGCCAGAAGTCACACAGTGCCAGATCTGGTGGATAAGATGAATGAAGATAACATGTACAGTTTTCACAAGTCTACCTTTCTGTTGAATGGCACTGGTCAGCAGCATTCATTGTACATTGGTATCTCGATTCATGAATGCTTTTGTTTGTGAACAATTTGGTTTGCAAACAGAAGCATTTGGCAAAATTTTGTTTTTGTTTGTGAACTCTGCATCAGATAACCAACACAACTGCAGCCATCTTTCCTGCATGAACACAAATGTGGCCATGTTTTCCAGAATCGAGGAACAAATTAAGTTTGTAGATCGAGGTACCACTGTATTTTTTTTATCATACTCATAAAGATACTCATGAAAAAGGACTTCCAGAACTGCTTCAGAAAGTGGCAAGAACAATGGGATAAGTGTGTTTGAAGTGAGGGAGGATGTTTTGAGGGGATGTGGCAATGTGTCTTAGTAAATTTTTTAAACATTCACCACATATTTCAATTATACTTCATAAATAAAACTGGGTACAGTGTGTTTGTACCTACCCCACATTGAAATAGAAAAACATTTGATTAAGAGTCAGGAAACCGAGAGATTAATTGTATTCTTTTAATACCATCAGTCAAAATAACAATAAATCATAACAAATGATAGAGTTCTTATGTATCAGGCTCTATACTAAGCACTTCAGATGAATTGACATTTTATTAAATCCACAGTACTCATATGAAGTTGATATTGTTACACTCATTTAACAGATGAAGAAGTAAGACTTTAACTGGTTTGAAGTTCCACAGCAGGTACCTGGTTTTCAGTTTTCTTGACAGAAAGAGAGGACATATTTAAATTGATTTTCATTCAAAAGCATGCTTGTTTAACAACTACTTTTGCCAGGTAGGTGTTCTGCTGGGACTTGGGGGTGTGGTTGAACAAGGTACCGTGGCCCTGTCAGTAGAGTACTCCCCAGCAGGCAGTTTTTCCAAGAACCTCCCGGCTCTGCAATCCGTGGCTCTCACCTATTTTCTCTTCCCAGTGGTTAAATGAATGCATGTATACTTTCAGTGATCTTTTCCTGTGTCCATGTCTGCCTGCAGGTGGTGGGCCGGGGAGTGGGAAGCATGTTCAACAACATGTGGGCCCTATGGAGAGAAGAGGCGAACAGTGTTGTGTATCCAGACCATGGGCTCTGATGAGCAAGCTCTCCCGGCTACAGACTGCCAGCACCTGCTGAAGCCCAAGGTCCTCAGTTCCTGTAACAGAGATATCTTGTGTCCATCGGATTGGACGGTGGGCAACTGGAGTGAGGTAAGCTCAAGGCTTAGAAGGAAAACTGGCATTATTCATACTTCATCACCCCTTTACCAATTCCTCTAATCCAAAGTGACCTAAGGGAAACTTGCATAATAGACAGCAGATATCACCTCTGGCCTATATTCTTCATTTCCTACTGCTCAGTATCCTGTCTTCTATTCTTATAGGATCTTTCTTGCATCTGTCCAGCAATCAGTTACTCACAGAGATAAAGTGGATCTCCACTAGTACAGGGTCATGGCAGCCAGTTGCTAAATTGTCAGGATTTTTGCTGGCCCATTGTTAACCCTTTGGTAACAAACCAAAGCTCCTCCTCCCACCGCAAAAACCAGTTTGTTAAACACTTACCAGTACATCATTATAGTTAACTAAAACCAAAGGAGTGTAGCTCTAATGGTGGAATGATGAAGAATATACTTAACACTCAGAGACACTCATTCATCTATTTAGTATATATTTAAGACATCTATTATTAGTCATATAAATTCAAATAAGCATTGAATTTTCCCAAAATTAATTTGATCTACTCTCTGACTATAATTAGAAATCAGAGGGCTAGAAGGTTATGAAAAACTCCTAGACTTTCATTTTCTGTGTGTCACCGTGGAACCTGGTTCTATCTCACCTTTTTATTTTCCCAGAGTGATTAGGGAAAGTAAAGCTTTTCTTTCTACAAGATGCCTGGAGTCTCCAAAGGCCTCATCTCTGCTTCCTTTTGTGCATTTCAGTCAATGACCTAAGGAATGACTGGAAAATAAATGATCTTTAAATATCAACAGGCCAGAATTTTGAGATAAATGCTCCCCCTCCCATCTTTTGAGTTTCCTTGAGAAGCCACATTTTTCTGATAATCATGCTACCATTAACCAGCAAATTGCAGAAACCCATCTGAGGACTTACTTTCAGCAAAAAGGAAAAATATTTGATTGCTACAAAGAGAGACAATTTACTAACTCCAATGAATACATGAGCAATATGATCAAATAGGATAAAACCCTTGTGTTTAAAAGTGCTATTTGAATATAAATAAAAGAGATTGCTTTGCATGTGTACTTTATAAGGGTTCTCTAAAAGCATTTCCTAAAGAAGAATTCTAAAATCTGTATAACAAAGCTACCCCCTCTAAAGATACCAATTTGAAGGCAGAGTACTCATCTGAAAATAGCAGCTTGATAACCTTATTTCCAAGACTGTTTCATTACCTCAAAATCACAAGTTAGCTAACTAATTAGCTTCTAATTCTGTGCAGAATGCTTTGTTGAGCATCTAGGTGAAAATAAAGAAATGGAAACACGATGCCTCTATTGTAAAATCTTTCTATCAAATGGGAGAAATTAGACGAAAGAAAGGAAAAGAAAAAAATGAAAAGACAAAGTGATGTGCATGTAAAGAAAATAGAACTACTAGCTAACACAGGTATATGATAGATTTATGCACTGTTGCATGTGCACATTTCAGCAATAAACCTGAGTATCTCCCTGGTATTTATTGGAGGGAATAATCATAGCATACTGCTAGCCTGGCTATTAGTCCACTCCCAATCTAGATTGCTGTAAATTACAATGTTGATAAATAAGGCTGAATGAGGTATTGTGACTGATCTGTTAAATCTGTTTACCAAAAATGTGTTGGCTGCATCCAAAACAGTTAATTATTCTTGTCATGTAGAATTTACTAATTGCCAGAATCTTACTGCTTTCTCAAAGGACTGCAATTATAGATTTGGCTGAGGAGTTCTTACTGTGTTCATATGTATGCAAAACATAATAACCTGTCTTAGCTGGAAAACAATGGACCAAACCCTGACACAATGTTATAAGTACTTGTGTCCATGGTTCCAAATCACAGGCATAATCAACTGACAGAATACATGGAATCTGTAGTTTCTAACTTCTACTTGACAGAAATGAGCAGAAAGGCTGAATCAATGCCTTCATTCAGGAGATGGAATTGGGAGAAGTGCTTTTAGTTAAATCAGCATCAAGAGAGTCACTAAATGGGTCTTCCTTTTTTCCCTTTGCTGTCATGCTGATAACCCTTTAAGAAGCTTTAATAGACTATGATGAAATGTATTTGACAGTCTAAGCATGACTCACTACTGTTTTTAAGAGTAATGATATAGTCATTCTTAGTACAAAGTATTTATTGTCTGGATTTTGCCTTAGTACCACTGTTATTTGAAACAGGATAGTGCTTTGGCTATACCTAATCTTTGTTCTGCACTGAGTCATCTGGGTCATCCTGGCTGAGCCTGAAGCTGTAAGGTAATGGGGCCAAAAGACCTGACAACTAAGAACCTCCTAGATTTCTTTAGTATGATCTCCCTTTGCCAATCAAGATGGGAAGAAGGAAAGGCAAATTCCTGAGCTATCCTTCCCTGTGAAGACTTTTCTACCAACCCAAGAAATGAGGAAAGGTGTGCTTAGACATGCCAGGTTACCACAGTCAACCTTGACCAGCAGGGATCAGAAGGACGAGTTCTCTTCCCCAGAAAGGGCATCCCTGCCCCCTGACACTAGTCACTACCACCCCCCACCCCAAGCCTAGTGTCTTGTTTTAGACATCTACTCATAATCTCGTTTCCCTAAGAATCTTATTCTGGTTTTGGTGGCTTGGGGGGTAAGAAAGGGGGACTCTGTTTGTTGTGAACAAAAACAAGGTATCAAAGTTTCTGGGGCTCCCATTTTTTCTTAAGTATACCACTTCAGAGTCAGGCAGCCAATCTAGTGTTGAAGGGCATGGCCCCTAGAACATGGCTCCCTGGGGCCAAATCTTTGCGCAGCCACTTGTAGATGAGTAGGTTTAATCTCTCTGTGGTTACCTTTATTTTTCTCCTGCTTGTTTTATGCCACATGCTCACGTGTTTATTTGGCCTTCTTCCCCCACTGACTGCCAAGCAGTCTGAGATGTTATTTGACTTGATATAATTTGCATATGCATGTGGCAAATGAGACTTCCAGAAGCCAGGCTGTGTGTGTTTGTTTATACACAACTTCTCTTTCTGAGATTGTTTCAGGTACTTTACAATAAAAGGGCTTAAATGTTGTAGCAGTAAAATAGAAGTCAAGGCCAGGGCTGCAAGGAGAGATTGAGATCTAAACATGAAGATAATAGGGTTGCTGTGATTAAGCTTGCAATTTAAGCCACTGCATCCAGGCAACCAATCCAATAAGGGTATCACAACGAGCTCCATAATTCTTTCCATCTAATAGATGGAAGAGTACTTCTTCAAGAGACCTCCCTACTGTAATAAATTGCCAAAGTTATATGGGGATTTTAATAATGATTCCAGGATTATAATTAGAAAACTCTTTGGTCAGGTGCTGTCTAGATAGCTGTCTTATCTTTTTCCATGAATGGATGGATGGACAGATGGATGACCACTGAAAGCATCATGTAGCTAATAAATGTGTCTAGCTCTGTATATCATGGGCAGGAATGGAAGTGAGAAGACAGCAAAGAGAATGATCCACATTCTAATCTGCACTGCATAAACTCACATACAGTCTTAGGAAAATGAGTTTATCTTTCATGGCTTCAGTTTCCTTTACCAAAAACCATCCTTAAGCTTTTGTCAAATAGATTAATAGACCTAAGAATATTGCATGTTTTCTAGCTGTTCTCACTCTGGAAATCTCTGTGTGCTCTTAGGCCAGTGTTAACTCTCAGCTTCTCCTCATCTGTGAAGATTGGGTTGAATAAAATAGTACGTGTAAGCACTTAGCATAGTCCCTAGCAGATACTGTTCACTAATCAATGACTTTATAATCAGTCAAGAAGATGAAGACCCATTTTCCATGCTGTTTTAATTTTGCAAACTTTGCCTATCAGTGGTACTCAAAGGTCCCAAAATAATTGCTTTGTGGCCTCTTTCATGTTCATCTACCCCTCCCTTTACCCATGGCAATTTTATGCAATTGCTTAAGGTTTGTCAGTTTTTTTAAAGATCTACAAAAATGTGTGAGGCTTGGTTTGGGGATTTAGCTAAGTGGTTCTGCCACTGTCTTGAAGGTGCAAGATCTGAGTTTGATCTCCGGTACCAAAAAAAAAGAACAAAATATGTGTGAGGCTTTAAAAAATTAATCTATTCCATAAAAGCAAACTATCTAGGGGATTGCAAAATAGAAATAAATATTTAACTATTAATAGCAAACTTATTGGATATTTATATGTCTTTAATACCTTTTTGAGTATTAATAATGTAATCCTACAAGATTTTAGCCCTATTTTACAGATGAACAAAATGAGGCATACAGATGCTTGGAAATTTTTCCAAGGTCACAAAGCCACCAGGATTTGAATGAGAGAGTTTCTAGTCTGAGCACTGCTCCATACTACACCTCAAACATCTGCAAAATATAGCAACCTGACAGCTGTTAGTATTCATAAGAAATGTAATATGTTTGGAAATAATTTATAGATCACCTTTTCTTACTTTGCTGGAATTCCAGACTATGCATAGTAATTGTTGAGATTCCAGAGACTTTAAAACTAAATGAGTTACCCTCACAAAATAATTTCAAAAGAAAAGGAGAAAGAAAGCATCTCAAATGGTTTGAACAGAATAAAAAATATTTGAGACTAGTGATGCCTTTGAATGTATGTGCTGGGATCTGAGGTGGACCCTCCAAAAGCAGAGATGTTCACAGTAAAGTCTTCAGTCTGCCTTTCTTGCACCTGACTCAAATGAGCAAACAATTAGATCACTAAGAATCCAACTAATTGAAAGAATCTAAGAGAAAGCTGGTCATGGGCGTGTTGGAGTACAGAGTGACTAAACAGACTAAATGCCAGTTCTATCAATGAGCTCTCCTTGACTCTTTGGACAGAAGGCAGGACAGCAAACACCAAGGCCATATCTATTGCTAACTGAGAAGCAAAGACAGACACGTGTGAAATCTCAGAGGAATTTCTGAAAACCGAAAGCAGAGAGAGAAAGCAGGGATAGGAGGTTTTCCAAGAGTTACTTGCCCTCTGATGTCCTCCTTTTAGTTAAGATCTAACACTCCAGTGCAGCTGCCCCTGATGATCAGAACTTGATCAGCTGTGCTGTTGGCACCTGGAAGTGCCAGCTTCTCAATTCTTTCTCGGCTTCCACACCCTTTGCTCTGCCAGGTTTCCTGGAGAATAAATATGTGCACTCCTGTTTGAAACAGCTACTCAGAGGAAACCAGTTGGGTGCCATGTTGATTCCCTTCATTATATCTGATTTTTTTTTTTTACTTGTTGAGGATACTGAATTAATTTTCTAGAGCTACCCTAAAAAAGAACCACAAACTAGCTGACTTAAACAGAAATTTCTTGTCTTACATTTTCAGAAGGTAGAAATCCAAGCTCAAGGTGTCAGTAGGGTGGGGCTAATCATTTCAGAGGTTTTTTCTAGCTCCAGGTGGTTTTCAGGTAATCTTTGGTATTCTCGGCTTGTAAAGGCATCACCGCAGTCCCCATCTTCATCTGCTCACGATACTCTCTCTGAGTCCCATGACTCTCTTGCAACCGCAGCTCTGTGCCAGTTGTGAGCCCCACCCTCTCTGCAGTGTTCCTGAGGCAGGTGGAGTTGGCCAATTTAGAAACTGACCTCTTTCTCAGCAAGCTCCCCCCAGGGCCTCATCCAGGATTGATGGCTCAGGAGGGCAAAATAACTCCCAGAACAGACTGGAACAAATTGGCAACCTGCTTTGAACCAATACATGGTTCAAAATTACAAGGTGAGGATGTATAATAATCATAGCTGAAATTGGTTTCAAGAATTCTCAAACTACCCATTGAGATGAGTTCTGAGTGTGGTGCTGTGTACTGCATTTATCACATCTGAAGGGCTCGACAGCTCCTAAGGAGATAAACACAGGGAAGATGGACTGGAAGATGCGTGGGGCTGAATACAAAACAATTCTGCTTGTTCTGGCAACTGAGCACAGGCAACTTCGTGTTTAGGGCCAATGTTCTTGGTAGATAGTTAGCACTGTGCTGGTGGACGCATGTCCCAGTGCCAAGACATGACTTCCCGGGTTGTTTGGGAGATGCAGTGTCTACTTGGTAAGGAAAAGAAAAGGTGGATGGAAGCAAAGGTGCTGAAGAACACAGATACTCCTCTCAGACCCCAAGTCTCCACTAATGGAATTTTGAGTTGCCATTTGGGAGCAAGGCCAATAGGTGCAGATCATTTGCTTTTTCAAGAGAAGCTATGAATCTGGAATTTTATTAACATGAAACTGCTAATTTTAAAAACACTAGCCAGTAACTCAGTGTTTGCACTTTGCTTGTTTATTGTTTTAAGATTGAATAGACCAAAGAATATATATTGATAAGTTAAATTTATTCTTTGCACTTCACTTTAGAACTCCTGTTCATGAACAATCTTTTGTTTTAAAGCATCAAAATTTAATATATTAACTAAACAATCAGCTACATAGCTATTATTGCCTAGTTCTTGAAATCTGTACATTTAAAGACCTCACCTCCGTCCATTAACCCTAGACAATCTGAATCTAAAAATTCCAGCAGTAAACAAGAGTGATTCATGGGTTTCCATAGCATCTTCCAGACATGTGCCTGCACCTGCTCTCCTGGTGAGGTGGTTCTCTGAGACAGCAGAAATTAGCCTTTTGTTATAGTTGCTGTCAGTATCATCAGCATCATTACTATAACAGTGATAATAGCTTCCAATGACTATTTATCTTGATTATAGTATGCATTGTATTTGACTGTTGTCTTCCATAACCCTCGGAGCAGCCTTAAAATGCAGGTACTAATTTCTCGTAATTTCCAGACAAGGCAGTGATGCTTCATCACTGAATCATACAGTGTTAATAACAATGGCAGATTGGCGAATTTAAGCTATTTATCATGGTTTTTATAGTTCAACCCTTCCCCTATATAGTTCAGTGTAGGAGTGAAGGGCACATGCTCCTACAGTTTTTCATTTTTAAAAATTTTTGTGAAGTTGTATTATAAATTCTCACATCCCCAAGGGCATTAGAAATAATTCAAGTCAAAATAAAGCAAGAAAAGAGAAGGAAAAGAGTAAAAGAAAAAAATTGAAGTTTTCTTTTTATATTGCACTTTTTGGAAAGAAAAAATTGCAAGGGGGCCACTTGGTGCTTAAGAACAGTTGACATGAGCCAGGGCCTCTTTATGATTCAAATTTCAAAACTGAGCCAGCCTGCCTGCAGCAACCAGCATGGAAATGTGTTCAGCCATACATTGAAGATTGTTTGCTTGAACTGACAAATTTTTACAAACAGAATCTGAGAGGTTTAGGTTAGAATGTAACAAGTAGAGAGAGAGAGACTGGAATGACTAAACTAGATGGAGAAGGAGTTTTTAAAGGCAGAAATATTGTGACAAACCAGGAAAATAAATACCTCCAGCCTGCCCTTTCCAAGCTTCAGGTGAGTTGTAGAAAGTGTGGGAAATCAATGAGAAATGTAATTGTGTTGTATACCTACAATGTACCAATAAAAGAATTTAAAAAAAAAAAAAGAATTAAAAGAGTCATACCACAGTGATATATGTGCACCCATGTTCATAGCAGCACAGTTTGTAATAGCTAAAGCTTGGAAGCAGCCCAAGTGCCCATCAACTGGAAAATGGATAAAGAAGATGTGGGTTTTTTTATATAAAGTGGAGTACTACTCAGCCATAAAGAATGAAAAACTATAGTCATTTATAGCTAAATGGATGCATATCGAGGCCATACTCTTAAGTGAAATGAATAGGAGACACGTGTAAATACCGAATAGTTTCTAGTGTGAGAAACTGATAGTGTAAACAAGGGTTAAAATGATTAAAATGAATAATTGATAATTTGAAATAGGAAAAAAGGTCCAAAGACGAAGGGGTGAAGGGAAGGGGAAGGGGAAAGGAAAGGAGGGAAAGGAAAAACTATGAGAAAAGAAAAAAAAATGGAAATGATGTCTATGTAAATAGGGAAGGGTGCACTGGTAATGGGGAAAAAATAAGAACCAAGATACATCATGTACAGGTACAAGCACCCAATGATAAATGTAAATGTATTGTATACCTAAAATGTACCAATAAAAGAACTTAAGAAAAAAAAAAGAAAGTGTGGGAAACATTGTTTCCTCACTAAGGGTCTCCAAAACCGTTACTTGGTAGCTTCAACTTAGTAGCAAGCAAGTCTGATTATACTGGTCCATGAAGTATGGTTCTTACCAAAAATTAGTACTGTTATTATTTTAAACTGAATTTGGAAGCTCAGTCTTAGAACATGGCTTTTAAGTGTTTTGTTGACATCTTAGTCACAGCATTGCTGGTTGAGCTCAGTCTGCAGCTGGCCATTCCCCTTGGCCCTACCTTCCCCTGTGCTTGCCGGAATCTTTTATCTCTCAATGGAGCTGATTTCACAGAGTTATTATACATCAGTGAGTGATTATGCTTGATTGAAACAAAATAAAGAGGGAGCATGCTACATCAATGTTATTTTCTTACATAGAGGAAATTGAAAATAGGTTTTGAGAAGGCAAAAAATTTAAGCTAAAAAAAAGTGTGTGTTCATGGGTAAGAATTTTCCCATTCTGGTTTTTTCCAGGTAAAATGATCACTTAATAAATATGTATAAATATGTGTCTTAAAAACTGTCCTGAGAAATCTGGGCTTGGTGGTACACATTTTAATCCCAACATTAAGATCCTGAGGTAGGAGGATACCAAGATCAACCCTAGTCTGGGCAACTTACTGACTTCACAAGACCTTGTCTCAAAATTTTAAAAAATTAAAAGGGCTGAGAATGTAGCTCAGTGCAGAGGGCCTAGGTTCAATCCCCAGTACCTCAGGAAAAAAAGAAGAAAAGAAATAAAATATCTGGTCAAGTGAATAAGGAGATTCCACGGATAGCTACTTGTATAGAGTATTATACTAGATGCTGGCAGAAAGGATTTATTATGTGGACTAATTCTGATTCTTACTCTGAGAGGGACTTGCAGCCTTTCAAGCAAGTCCTTGGGCCTTGTGTTCCTCTCTTTAGAGGGTGGAATAATAATTGCTGCTTCATATATCCTACAGAGCTAATGCGATCATTGCACAGAATAATGACTTGAAGCCCTTGGAAATCCACTGAGTATTATGCGGTTGCATCCTTAAGAAACCTGTGTTGAGGTCAGACATACAAGGCTTAAAAATGTAAAACAACCAGCACCGGGCACTGAGTGGTCCATTTTCAAGTGCCAAGTGTTTTAACAGTTGACTTTAGGGGCCGGGGATTTAGCTCAGTGGTTTCGCTGCCTGCTGCTCAAGCGCAAGGACCCGAGTTCAATCCCCAGTACCAAAAAAAAAGTTGACTTAGAATGTCATTGAAAATGAAAGTTAAAATAGACCTATGTGATAAAAGTATGGATTATTCAAAATATCTAAACTGTGCGTCACCTACATATGACTTGCAGCTGCTGAGACAGATAAAATGAACATTTTGTAGTCATAAATTCTAAGGAAGGACTGTCCTATCAGGATTGCCCCAGAGCAATCTAGCTGCCTGTGCTGGGGCTTCCCCTACAGAATGTGGAAGGCAGGGAAGGGGACGAGCCACTACCACAATGTATATATTAGCACCACGCTAAGGGACTGACCTAATTTTGGGGGAACGGGTATATCCCACCTTTGATTAACTCTTCATCTTTTAATTTCAGAAAAGGTCTTGGATCTATGAACATGTGTGAGTATGGTGATTATTGAGCTTTTAACCTCTTTCTGCCAGCCATAGGCAGGGATTATAATATTTGAGAGAAACTACATGAATTATAATATTTTCTAAATAGAATGGAAAAGGTTCAGTATAATTAACTTAATATATTCCAGAGACTATGTAAACATTTCACATTAATTTAATAATATCACAACTCTAGAAAAAAGACAATATTACCATTGCTAAAGAAATTTGGTAACTTATTTAAATCATTGCATTCTTGTTGGCTCTCATTACCCAAGATTCAAAGCCAAAGAGGTTTCAGTTCAACTGCATCATGGTTTATGTCTTCAGTTCGTGAAGGTAAGTGGGTGGTCCTGAGCCCCAGCTTGTCCCCTACAGATACATATTTTCATGGAAAACGAAAAGAGCACTGAAAGCAGATGTAGAGGGAGAAGACAATGTTAGCTGTATGTCCAGCTGCCACTGGACCTGTTTTGATCAGCTGTAAACCTGACCAGGAGAATGAAAGCATTGTTTTCTGCTAGACTAACATCTGTCTCTCTTTCCTAGTGCTCTGTTTCCTGTGGTGGTGGAGTGAGGATTCGCAGTGTCACTTGTGCCAAGAACCATGGTGAACCTTGCGACAAGACAAAGAAACCGAATAGCCGAGCTCTGTGTGGCCTTCAGCAGTGCCCATCAAGTCGGAGAGTTCTGAAACCCAACAAACCCACAATTCCCAGTGGGAAAAATCTACCAACATCTGACCAAGACCCCTTAAAGCTCACCCCTCCACCTTCATCGCAGCCCACACTGCTGACCACACCCACAGCCCCTGGGGCTAGAAGTGCAAGCACGCTGGGGATCAGCAGCCCCAATTCCACCACAGCCTCCAAAGAGGGAGACCTGGATGGAGGTCTGGATGGAGAATGGTGGCAGAATATGTCAAGTCAAACTGAACTGGACTCCCACTATCTCATTCCCACTGGAAGCACTTCTCAGCCCATCCTCACTTCCTGGTCTTTGGGTATCCAACCCAACAATGAAAACGATTCTAATTCAGATAGCACTTTTACCTCAGATGGAGACATTGTAGCTACAACAAGAAGTGCTTTTGACTTGTCATCTTCCAGCAATGCTACGACTTGGCAGATAACTCCATTCTATGATACCTTGACCAAAGATCCAGAAATGGAAATTCACAGTGGCTCAGGGGAAGACAGTGAACAGCCTGAGAACAAAGATGAAAGCAACTCTGTAACATGGACCAAGATCAGAGTACCTGGAAAGGATGATCCAATGGGAAAAAATACAGAAATGCCACTTGGAGCTCCACCAACGCCTTATGATGGGGATGAGTCCTTATGGCATCCCTTCAGCACAGTGATGGAAGGATCACTACCTAGCCAAAGACCCAGAACCCTTAAAAATGAACCATCCAGAGCTGAGGGAATGGCCACTGAAAAGCCAAGTAATGCCCCATTCCCTGTTGAAGAAGAGCAATGGCCAACACCCTCAGAAAAGTCAATAAATCATAACTACCTGGGACTTCCAAACAACAAGAATCAAACACAAGATCCTGGACCAATCCTGACTGAGGAAGATGCAACCAGTCTTATCGCTGAAGGTTTTTTGCTGAATGCCTCCAATTACAAGCAGCTTGCTAAGGACCACAGCCCTGCATATTGGATTGTTGGAAACTGGAGTGAGGTAAGAGGTCTGATTTTTTCTACCCTAGGTCTGATTCTACATAGAAAAGACTAGAAGTGTTGCATTCCCATGCAAAGTCTAAAAGAAACTCTCATCAAATGACAGCCTAATGTGGAAAAAGTAAAGCAGTCAGGTGTATGCTAACACCTCAAATGAAAGGAAGAAAAGGAGCACATATAATAAGGGGAGGAGAACGTATGTGGTGAGATGCAATAAAAAGAAGTCTGGATTAAGTCAGGAGACCTTGTCAGTCAGCTGTGTGATTATGGAGAATTCAGTCATCTTTCTCAGCCTGCTTTTTCCCTACAAAATCATATGGCCAGTGTAGAGGAGAATGATAAGGCTAGCAAAGATCATCTCTACTGCTCCTTGGGGTTTTAAAACTTCTATGATGAAGCATGGCTGAAAGAGTCTAACTTCGTATTTTAATCAGAAAGCCAATGACCAGACCTGGTTTAAAACTTGTGAAGTAGGATTGGGGGTGTAGTTCAGTGGTAGAGGGTTTGCCTAGTATGTGTGAAGCCCTGGGTTTAATCCCCAATACTAGAAAAAAAAAAGAAGTAATCACAAGTGGACTCACTTCAAAAGAATTTTATAATTCACTCTATCAGTGATATTTTTCTCTTTTGTCTGAGTATTTACATTAAAAAATCACTGTAGTTCATTGAAAGAGTTGGAATGAATAAAATAAATGCATGACAAAATGTTGGCCCTCATTTTTAGACTTCTGAAAACTGGCTAGATATTTTTTTCCATTTCTAGAAATAATGATATCCTTTGAAACACCAAAATCATTTCGCACCTACATGAATTTCCATTGCACAGTGTATGAACTTGTTAAAATAATGTGACAACTCAAAAGAGTGTTTTGTGGCCAAGTAATCACATGGTGAAATCATTCAGCATTTTTATGACATTCCATGTCTCATCTTCCTAGCTAAAGATATGTGAAATCTTAGTGGCTAATAAAAAATACCAGTCATAACAATTATAAAGCATGTTACTTTCTAAACTACTTTCATATGTAGTCTCATATATTGTTTTGACAATCCTGAAGAGTAGGTAGTGTCTTATTTATACTAATTTACAAATGGAGGAACAGAGATGTTTAATGGTTAAGCGACTCATCTAAGGACATGCTTTTCAGTTGGATGATGAACATTTTAACTTGTCCTTTCTCTCTAGTGAATTTTGGCACCAGCTGACAATTGTATAGAATAGTTTTGAATAAACTAACCAGCCACACTGGTCATAGACTTGATTATACTAGTAATAAATAGGTGAATTCAACCCTCCCCCATTTTTTGCACTAAATGCTATAAATATTTACATTTGAATTATGATTACACATTGATTGATGTTTTATTTCTAAAGTGAGCTATCATATGTTCTATCAAGGATTAATCAATCTTATTATCTCTATTCATAGGAATCCAGCTTCAAGAATAACAAAGATTTTCATGCTTACAGTAATGTAATTTGCTGAAAGAAGGAGACAAATGACTCTCATGAGGCATTTTAGTCATATTTCTTTCCTAATCTCAGCAATAGGAAGATGTTGGTGGTGAACTTTTACAAAGCATGCTTTATAAGCATGATTTTATGCTAATTAGCATGACATGGCTCATTTAAACCTTACCACGACCATAGGAGATTCGTAATATTTTCCTGCTTTAGAGGTAAATAAACTGAATCTGAGAGAATTTAAGTAGCCAGAATCATGTGCACTCTAAGTGATGGAGCAGTAAGGAATAGACTGATGCTTTAAGGTTTACACAAAGAAATAGGATGTTGTTAATGCCTAGGAACAAAAGGCACAACAGTGGATATATTAGATTTGACAATCTGCAGGTCACAGGTGACTTTGGGGAGAACAATATCAGCTCTGAGATCCAGGGAAACACCAAATTGCAATAAAAAGGGGAAACTTTTAGGGGTCTATGATAGTCATCAGATTGAGCCCTACATTAGGACTTTGAATAAGACTGGAGGGACATTTCTTTTTCCACAGCTTAATACAAAAGTTTTCTTTAAAAAAATAGCTATGAGATCACCCAGAAATTAGTTTTCTTTCCTATCCTCTCATCTTTTCATCCATCCTCAAATCCCAGAACAATTGTGCAATTGAATTTAAATGTGTTGTAATGATTTTTGTCCTGAGGATATTTAATATATGTTAACTGATAAATGTTAATTGACTCAATAAAAATTACTGCGTCCAAAATAAACTAAACCACAATAAAGTGCACATCAACCACCATGACTGTTTGAGTGCAAAGATTAACACATTTTGATTATAGTAAATCAAGATACAAAAAATTCATTTTATTTCAGATGTCATCATTTGACTTTGACAGAAATAAAGTCTTAATACATCATAGCTTTGCAGAATGTCAGCAGCGGTGGTGGAGCCATTAATAGCTGTTAATTCCAAGCAGTTTGATTAAAAGAAAAAAAAAAAGAATTAGCCCATTGCGTAGTTTTCCAGAGTTATAAAAATACCAAGAATTGGAGTTCAGTGTTTAGTGGGAGTCCACTTCATGACAGGGCTTGGTGCCTTTATACACGTTTGTTTTGAGATAAGAAGTTTCATAATTAGAATTGCCAGAGAGGGTCAGGACTCAGGATGGAAGCTTTGGGTTTTGAGTTTCTCATCAGCCCTGAAACTGTTTCTTAAGGGTTGTCTCTTTTTAATGGGTTACTCACCTCCAGTGAACTCCAGAATCAACACTGATATCGACCTTCTCTGTCCTACCAAAAAATAAACTACTAATAGTTTTTCATATCAGTGTCACCTCATCATTTCTGCCATCTCCTTGATTTCCTGTTGGTTTAAGGCCCAGTGGTTTCCACTGTGATGGAGGAAGGATTTGGAAATGAGAACGGATGATTTTTCTAGTTAGGAAAGGGCACTGGAACCAACATTCAAAGTCTGAGAGCCAAGAATAATAAAGGGAAGTCCCTTATAAGGAAGAATTGTCCCGTTTAAGACGCCATTGGTACCCCAGTCCCTGAGAATGCAGGTCCCCTGTTCCTACTTTCACCTAGAACACTGCCCTTCCTGCCTCACTGGTCTATACACTCCATTCTCTCCCTTCTCAAGTCTTCCACACATGATTGCAAAAGATACGAGACTGCCAAGTCTGCCTTCCAAAAGGAATATTCTAATCATTCTACAGTTCTGCTTACAGGCATATGCAACATGTGGCCCATGGGCTGGACACACCTACGCTATAATAAAAATATTTTTAAAAATTTTGTTACTTTTAGACATTAATTATATTATTTATTTTATATTCAGGCTGAGACAATTCCTCTTCACTCAAGAGAGCCCAGGCAAATTAGGCATATCTAACCCTCAGGCCACAGGTTGGACAAGCTTGCATGGTTCCTCATTACATACCAAATCAGATAAAATCCACTGTAATTTAGCACCCAATGGCCCTCACAACTTTACATAATCTGGCTTTCAAACCTTACTGCCCCCAACTTTGGGTTGTCCATCTTACGCTTCAATAAATCTAAATTGCTCAATTTCCTTTAAACCTCTCCCTCTCCCCATCCAATGCTTTATTCATGCTGTTTCCTCTGCTTGGGATCTCCTCCCCTCTTCTCCCCTTTCAAATCCTACTTATTCTTCAGGATCAAGTTTTGAGCTCCCTCTTCCATAAAGCTTTTTGATCTCTAAGCCAGGAAGGCATGTTTAGTTCATTAGGCTTTGGCTGGAATCTTTCTTAAGATGGACTCCCACTTTTTGTCCTGCATTGCAAGACTGTCCAAGGCTCCCCTTATATATAACATACTTATTTTACTAATTGTGATTTCAAAAATTAAATAATTGGTGTAACAACTAAGTTAACACCATCAAGAGGCATAAAGCTTGAAACTGAATTTTCTGGATTTGAATCCTGACTCAGTTGCTAACTATATGTTCTTATTCTTTCTCAGTTTCCTCATCTATAAAATGTGAATGGTAATTCCTCACTCATAAGATTATGAGGTAAAAGGAATAATTGTCTGTAAGGTACTCAGAAGAGTGTCAGGCACATGGAAGGTACTCAGAAAGTGTTTTCTCTGGTCTGAATTTACAAAACAGAAAACTTAGGTGCCATGCAGTGTCCATATGGGTAGGGCTTTTATTTTGACAGAAATTCATCTCTCCTTGGATTGCTGCATGATGCAGTCAGTTCCCTTGGGCCAGTTAGATATAGGCTGTGCAGTCCTGTAGAATGAAAGTGACAGTATGATTTTCCACAGCCTTTCAGAGAAGCTTTCGCAGGATGCTGATGTGACCCTCAGAATCAGTTCCAATTCTGAATCCCCCAGCACCTGCTTCTTGGCCTGATTAATCCATTGCTGTAAGGTCACTAACTGTGACAGGATGAATAAAATAAATCTGTTCCTCCACCTCTTCAGATCCTTCTTTTCTTATCCCTTCACCCACTCCAAATTTGAAACTAATTTCATAAGTAAAAATCTAATTGAAAGAATCCCACTTTTACTATGTTCCATAGGCTTCCTCTTTTCAGCTTTCCTTTGAACTGTTGTTTGTTGCCTAAATAGAAACTGTCAAAAGAATTAAACAAATTTCGGTTCTTGAGTAGGACTAGATTCAGAGCCTCAGAGATAATGTACATTTATTTGCAATATAAATGAGATACAAACAACTACAGGCATCACTTGAGAGTTAATGAGATCGTCACTGGCCTGAAAATTTGTGACGTTCAGCATGACTCCTAAACCCTGTTGGTCTCCACTATCTGGAAACTGGGGTTTGCGATCTGTGCGAGCAGATGTGTAGTGCTGAATAGGTAACACTTGTAGAACACTGGCTGTGTGTGAAGCAGGGTACAGGGACAATCTCCTTTAGTCCTCACAACAACCCATTGAAGGAGGGAGGTCCTAGTGTTACCACCAGTTTTACAGGCTTTGGGGAGTTAGGAAGCTGTGAAAGATCACACTGTTTGCAACTGCAGAACTGTAATTGGACCCTCAGCTGTAAGACTGTACTGATCTCAGCCTGGTTGTCAGATGCCTGCTGCAGGGTCAGCTGAGCCTAGCTGGTCTGGGATGGACTGGGGTGGGTCACCTGGCTCTGTTTCACATAAACTCTCATCCTCCAGCAGGTAGTCCAGGTTTAGTCTCATGGTAAGGCAGAGGTTGAAGGGCTAGGATGGAAAGCAAGACCTTTGGAGAACTAGCACATCATTCACTACGTCCTGTCAGCCAAAACAAAAAACAGCCCCAATTCAAGAGCTGAGGAAACAGACTTCATCTCTTGATGAGAGAAGCTACAAAGAGCACACATGAAAGGAAGTATGCACCGCCTGCTGCACAAGCGCAAGGACCCGAGTTCGATCCCCAGTACAAAAAAAAAAGAAGTATGAAGAGTGGGGCCACTGGTGCAATCTGTGGTCATTGCACACCAGCTGTTATCATCTCTACTACATGTATGCATGGGTTGGCACAAATGAGAAAGACAAGCACTTATGAAAGACACAAATTAATTCTAAAGAATTTTAAGGTAGAGATGAGACTGCCTCTATATAAATGAGCCTTTGGTAAGATGATGACATGGGCTATTTCCTACTTCTTCCTTTCTATGATTCCACAATTTATGCATCTAAGGATTCTATTATGTTATACATATATTTGAATACATATACACTTGTTATTATTACAAAATTTCACACCAAATACAACATGAAATTTTTTGGAGGTTGAAGATGCAGCAAAAAAAACATAAAGGCTTATGTTGAATTAGATAATTCATCAAAAGAAACATTCAAAGTGGAGCTTCTTGAACGTCTCCTTTTAAAAGTTACCTCGGAGCTGTGTTCCATGTGTTCAGAGACAACCCCTCTTCTGAGAATAAGCAGAAGAGAGGACACAAGAAAAATGAATCCTATGTAGGAATAAGGCAGATAAAATGTAAGAAATTATGGGGGAAATTTTGCATGATCTTCCAGGTTACCCTGAGCTAAACCTGGGATATTGAAGAATTATAAAGAAATGAAAACACCTTGAGAGAAATGTGCTGTACACAAAGCAGAAGATGACTGATATAGTCGCCACCAGTGGATCAACCAGTGAAAAGCACCGTTTTGTAACTTCTTTCTAATTCTAAGTGTGGTCTGAGGGCCAAAGGCAATGACATGCCGGAAGACCTTGTTAGAAAGGCAAATATCTGCCCCATTGCAGATCTGCGGAGTCAGAATATGCATTTAGCAAGACCCCAGGTGCTTCCTGTGGACACTAGAGACTGAGGGACACTGCTGCAATGCACATCAGACTGGATTTTGGAGGCAGAAACCCCATCTTACTGGTTGGGCAAGTCAACTCTCTGAGCTTTATTTTTTTTAATCTACATTTTAGTGGCACCAGTCTACATCCTCCAGGAAGGAATTAGTGAGACAGTGGATTGCACTGCTAGGTGGGCAGGAGGTGAGAGGTAGATGCTGGGATCTCACATCCACTCTGAGCATTGGTGTGAAACACGGCTGTGTGCCTGCAGCCCCTCGCCTTCATGCCAGGATTCATTTTAAAGGCAAACATATTTCCACTTACACTGGATTTTTTTCCCCTACATATAAGTCAGGGATTCTCAACTCCAACTGTTTCCTAAAGGCAGCGGGGGACAATTTTTTGATACTGGTCCCTGGGCCCAGCACCCAGAGATTGAGATTAATTCGTGAAGGTGTGGGCCCCAGCGTTACTATCATTTCCACGCTCTGCAGGCTGTCTCAGCAGCTGGAGCAGAAAACCCCACCTCCAGGGTGCCGGTGACAAAGCGGCCCTCAGCCTCTGTCTTCTCTCTCCTCACCCTGCAGTGCTCCACCACCTGTGGGCTGGGCGCCTACTGGAGAAGCGTGGAGTGCAGCACGCAAGTGGACGCCGACTGCGCGGCCCTCCAGAGGCCCGACCCTGCCAAGAAATGCCACCTCCGCCCGTGTGCCGGCTGGAAAGTGGGCAACTGGAGCAAGGTAAGCTGTTAGGCTGCCTTGGGCTGGGAGGAATCAAAGGTGCTTTCTCTTCTTTCTCACCTTCCTGCCTTCCTTCGGCCTCTTTTCTTTTAGAAAATAAAGAATGGGGCCTGGGATTTAGCTCAGAGGTGCCGCTGCCTGCCGGGCCAAGCACAAGGTCGCGAGTTTGATCCCCGATACCAAAAGAAAAAAAAGGAAAATAACGAATGAATAAATCACAGGTGCTAAGTGTGGGCCAGAAGTCTTGGATGTACAGAGTTTTTATTAACCACACAGGTTTTTTTTTTTTCCATTAAGTTTATTGGTACATTTTAAGCATAAAATACAGTTCCATTCATCATTGGGAACTTGCACCTTTACGTGATGCATCTTGGTTCTTATTTTTTCCCCTTCCCCTGCCCTCCCTTCACCCCCTCCATCCTTCCCTATTTGCTAAGACTTTGTTTCCATTTTTTCTTTTCTCATATTTTTTCTTTTCCCTTTTTTCCTTTTCCCTTCCCCTCCCACCACCCCTACTCCTTTAGACATTTTCTTCCTATTACTCAATATCAATTATACATTTTAAAATTACAATATCAAAATTGAAAGGATATTACCACAGATTTTATGGAATTTAAAAGGACATAGAAAGAATATTACAAAAAAAAATCCTTTTTGAAATAAATTTGACAACTTCTAAGAAGTACCTTGGAAGACAAATTAATGAAACAGACTCTGGAGGAAATATAAAATTTGAATAGCACCTATTAAAGAAAGTATATTCCTAGTTTGAAAACTTATCTATAGGACAACAACAGGCTCATATACATTTTAACTGCTAAATTATATCAAACATTTAAAGCAGAAAAAAAGGAACACTTCTCCCCTCATTTTAGGAACTCAACATTGTGCTAATCCTAAAACTGGATAAAGATAATAGAAGAAAAAAGTATGAACATAGATAGAAATTTGTTTAACAAAACAAACTAGTAGAAGTCAGATCTGGCAGTATGTAGAAAGTGGTTTTGTTATAGGGATGGCAGTGTTGGTTCAGCATTGGAAGATCCACCCCCAAAAGTCATCATTTTAACAGAGGAAAGGAAAAAGCCATATGATCCTGTCAGGAGTTGCAGAAAAAGTATTGGACTAAATTCTACAGCTGTTCATGGTAAAAACTATCAGGAGACTAGAAGTAGAACAGAAACTTCTCAACAGATTAAAGACATGTACTCCATACTTCCAGCAAAAACACCTTATATGAATGGAGAAGATACAATGCTTTCTCCCTAAGGTGTAACCCACACAGTTTTAACTGCTTATCTTTTCCCTTACAAGATAAACTAGAATAGTTAAATTTGCATAATTAATTGCTTTGTCCAGTGTTATCTCAAAATTACTTCAATTTAGCATCACAATAAATAATTATATATTATCACATATATAATTAAATCACAGCTCAGCTGCTCTTCACAAAGCAAATACACAGTTTAATCTTCGAGACTTAAATTGAAAAGAAACCCAAGGCATAAAGAGTCATTTGGTTTTTTAAAATGTATTTGCATTATTGAAGAGTGATTTTACTGTCTTTGCTAACTTTACGGTTTGCTGTGCTGTCAGCAGAGTCCCTTGTGAAATGAATGTGTCAGATTACAGATTCCTTAGTCTTGGTGCTTTGGGGCACTAATCAGGCCCAATCTGCCTAGTACTGGGGCTGAGCCAGTACTTCACTCTGGGAGAGCCACGGAAGTTACAAGATGCTAGTGAGAGGCAGGGTTTCTGGGTGGCTGGAAGGCAGGACGAGCAGAGATAAGAGCTGTGTGTACAGCTTCTGAGCCTTAGAAGACCTAGGATTCCTCATGGGTCCCTACCCTCACCAGAGAACCCTTCCTGATGCAGGAAATGAGAAAAGAAAGAGCTACCAGGGAAATTTGGAGAATCTGGTGATCCTAGATGCTAGTTCTTCTTTCTAGTGAAAAGCTTGTGTCCCCAAATAGGACCATGAGATATATCACTGGATATCTTTGGTTCTCCTGGGTGACTTACTTTTCACACAGAAGCATGGAAAGTCAGTGATCTACCTTAGGAGCCCTCTGGAAACTAAGGCTCTGAGATTGGAAGAGAGGCTGCCCCTCGAGGAAATTGCCGTTCATTCTATTGACACCTGCCAACCTCACTGTTTCTCCCATTTTCCTTTCAAGAATGAATACAGGCTCTTCTTTCTCTCTCTCTCTCTCTCTCTCTCTCTCTCTCTCTCTCTCTCTCTCTCTTCCAACTCATAACAAACTTAGGAACCAGCAAGCACTGAGTGCCTAGCTACAAATTCTCTTCCATATCCTGAAAAATCTCAAGAATCCAAGGAACATGTTATATCCCTAACCTTGCCAGATGTTCAAGTTCTAAATATTCCTCTCTCTTGTCACTGGGAATAATGATTTCCTTGGACATTACAAGGCTTATAGAAAAGACAGATGCATGAAATAGGTTGTACTTCACAGAGGTCAACCCCAGCCTGGGGAATTCTACCCGGCATCCACTCTGAAAGAGACTGGGGAGCTCATCTCCGGAGTCAGGCCTCCTCAAGCCAGCAACGCTCTTCCCTTCCCTTCCCTTCCCTTCCCTTTCTCCCTCCTTTCTCTTCTCTCCTTCTCTCCTCTCTTCCTCCTCCTCTTCTTTTTCTTCTTCCTTCTCCTCTTCCTCCTCTCTCTGTTATCTTCTCCTTCCCTCCTGCTCTCCTTGGTGCGTTGCAAATACCCACTCTAGCACCCCATGTGGTTTTGTAGGCGCTGACTCTGCCACAACATCAAATTCTGCCAGTTTGTAATTACTTCCCACAGCATCTAAAATCTAACCCTCAAAATCACTTCATTCCTATAAGTAAAGAAAATGACCCTTCTATCAGTATAATAGATTAAAAAAACCCTAATGTCAAAGACGTTATTTAACTACTGATGGTCGTTTGCTCTGTTTTTAATTTTTTCATACTGCTCTAACTTTCCTAGGAATGATAATCTTGATGACTAAGTGAAGCTCCTTTATTTCTTTTTAGGTTCCTGGGACTGAACCCAGGGCCTTGTGCATGTCAGGAAAGTGCTCTACCATTGAGCTACACTCCCAGCCTTTTAATTTTTTTATTTTGAGAGGGGTTTCACTAAATTGCCCAGGCTGACCTTGAACTTATGAACCTCATCCCTCAGCTTCCCAAATACCTGGGATTAGAGGCATGAGCCCTTGCAGTCAGCAGCTTCACTAACTCTGTTAGCCTTTTTCAAGTTCACTCGAAGGGAACCTCCAAAACCTTCTAGATCCTTAGTTTTGCCTTTTAAAAAGATAGTTTAGAATATGGTAAGGTGACAGTTTGCTCTTTCACAGATACTTTTCCAGAAATAAAGATTCTAATTTTACTTTGCTGTTCTGTATTATTACAGTATTCTCTACCCCAGATCCAAAGACACTTTAATTCTCATGGGATTACAGTCTATGGTGCAGCCTCACCTAGACCCACAGGTATCATACCTGAGGCACCAGGTTGCTCACCAGGAACACCCACCACTGTGATGACTGCCTAAATTGCAACTGTTTGACTGGCCTGCCCCTAAAACCACTCTTCTCCTTGGCAAATCCTAATATAATGACGGTGAATATTTTCTTATAAGTATGACAGGAGAATGAGACTGCCCATCCCAGATCTCCACCTTTGCAATATCTAGACGCAGCTTACCAGAATGGCTTGCTTCTTGTTTTATTAATCTGTCTGAAACAAAGTCCAAGTTGGAGTTCTATCATGCTCTTGGTTGTAGACTTGGGAAAACATAGTACCACAGAGTTAAATTCAAGATGCAGTGGTAAACTTGGAATCAAACAAATTTGGCTGGCAGCCCCACTCTGCTACTAATTACCATGTACACTGGCCCATTCATCTAACTTCTTAGATTTTTGTTATTCACCTCTGAAATGAAGTTGATAATATTGCCTCCACTTACCTTGTACAGTTGTAAGGATCAAAAGTGTGTTAGTCATCTTCCCATCACTGTAATAAATACTGGATATAATCAATTTATAGAGAGCAAAGGTTTTTTTTGAGTCACAGTTGACTCACAGAAATTGCTCCCATTGCCTTGGAGCCTGAGGCAGGGCATAATAGTAAGGAGCACATGGTGGACAAAAAGCTCCTCACCTCATGACTGGCAAGAAAAAAGAGGAAGAGATCAAGGTCCCACTATCTTTTTTAAAAGCATATTCCCATAACACAAAGAACTTCCAGTAGATCACACTTCTTGAAGATTTCACCAACTCCCAAAACACCAAGCTGGTAAACAAGCCTGTAACACATGGGCCTTCAGGGGACCTTTCAGGTCTGAAGTATAACAGTGTGCAGAACACCTTCATAAGTGGTAGAATGTTCTGAACAAGATTTGAGCTCCACGTGAAAGTTAGAGCTGACTATTAGGCATCTACTAACCTCTGGCTTCCTGAACTTGGGGCAGGAGGCTGCTGGACCTGCAATCGTGCAATAAGGTCTCTCAGTGGAATCCTGGCCAGAGAAGGTGCTTACTTTCCTGTACTAAGCAGACAGGTACTCAGAGTATAAATACCAATACCACCATTTGCTTAGCATTGCACTGATGCTTTAGATAAATTATTTCATTATTACCCTGATACAGGACTTTAAAATTCCCACTGAGGAAACAAGGCTTGGAATGTTCACACCAGTAACTCCCACTGGACTATGAACCTCATACTGCGTAGTCTCAATCTTCAGAGGCTATCAACAGGGGTTATGTTATTGCTTTAATTATAGCTTTTCAAAAAGAAGGGAATGGTACACAATAAATATGTGCAACAGTTGTGTAATACATGTCAATTTCAAAACAATAAAATTTATGTAGGAGTGAAAGTGATTTTTGAGAGGGAAACATGGAGTAAGTGACAAAGACGTGCTTGAAAATTCGTAAGTTGGATTCTGACACCAAAACTATGCATCATCCACAGCTCCATGTACTTCTTGGCTGAACATTTTGTGTGTTTCTTCTGAAATTTTTCAAACTGTAAGCTAATGGTGTTTTTCATTCTGACTCAGTCTGGTTTGCAAATCACATCAGTTTAACAAACTGAAGCAGTAACTAGAAAACATCAGGCTTGTTTGACTTCCATAGGATGTGAGCCATTCTTTCTGGTCCCATTAGCTGTGCTCCTGTCCTCAGTCTGGCCCAAAGAATCTGGGTTTAAAAAATCAGGAATATAAATGATCTTCTAGGGTAGTAAGGAAATGAATGTAATAACTGGCACTAAGCACATAAAAGCAAAACAGCTTTGAGAGTGGAGTGAGTCAAACTGGATGTGGTGGTGCATGCCTGTAATCCCAGCACTCAGGGGGCTGAGACAGGAGGATCACTGAGAATTCAAGGCAAGCTTGGGCTTTAAGGCCAGCCTGAACTGCATAGTGAGACTCTGTCTCAAAAACCCAAATAACAAAACAAAAAGAAAAGAGTAGAGTGAGTCAGTATGCTGCCACATCCTTCTTGCTAATTGAATCCAAGATGCTCTTGAAAATGGAATAGAAAAACCATGAATTTAGTAAGTGTCTTCCCTTGTGTCTGACTTCAACGCATTAGCAAATTTTATTTACCAGTGAATATGAATATGCTGGTCACAAAAGAAGAATGCTAATTAGAAAATTAAATTTAGGAATAACAGATTGCAGCAACATGAAACTCCATTTATTACACTTATGTCTTATGAAATTCCCTTTTCCTAACGAAGAGCCCTCTTGTTTTAACCATGTGCTATTTTCCAGAAATCTGTTTTTTTTGACAACTGGATACTCAGAGTGGCTATTATTAACATGTTTTAAATTTTGTTCTACAGCTTATTTTGACAGTTACATCTTCTATATGTTTGCTGCATAGCCAAAATATGCAGTTTTTAATTTATAATTTAGGGGGAGATTTTTAGCAAGTGTTGATTGTATTTGAGAAGCTAAACACACTTGATTTATGGAGGCATAAAAGCATCCATCTACCCATGGGTCACACAGCTCCATGTCTTCCCATGTGACAGAGGAAGATTTAAGGTCAGGTGACTCGCAGTCTCCTAGTCAGTGGAAGACGGGGGGTGCAGTATTTGGGGATTTACTTCCATTGAAAAGCCTTAAGGAAGGCTTTCCTCACCCACAACCCTACAGCTATGACTGTTCCACTATAACCATATTTTAATCCATTGAAGTCCATTTTGGATATCTATGCTGTGCCTGACCCTCTGCTGGGTGCTTGTGACACAATGCAGAGCAGGGCAGACAGGGTTCAGACTGTCTAACAGAAGGGACAGACAAAATAAATGTTCTAACTTTCAAGTTCCTATGGTGAAAACACAGAAGGATCTGAGATAAATAATAGGAGAAAGTGTTTCCTTAGATAAGGTAGGCAAGGAAGAACTCTTCTTTTAGAAGGTATCTCATTTAAGCTGAGGCCTAAAGAAAGAACAGGAGCAGGCAATATCAAGAGTACAGGATGGACTGGTGAGGACATGGGGACCACAAGGACATGATGTTAACCCAGGGTGAGGCTGAGCTGATGAGCACAGGTGTCTATCTCCACCACGACTGCCCCAGGCCACCACCTGAGTGTAAGCACCAACGGGACGGGCTAGAAAGTATCTAGATGGCACTAGAAGTCTATAAAGATGAGGCACCATGTCCTGGATGTTGACCTACTAGGCCCACCAATGTCCTGATCCAAAGAAAGCCTGCAGACTGCAGTGAACTGTGTAATTTCCAATGCAGAGCAGATTGTGGGGAGTACTGCAGAAGGGCTGGGTGTGGGAAGAGCAGAGTTAACAGCTTTCCATGGGCAGGTGATGACAGCTGTAGGAGGAATAATGACAGGACAAGGACAGTGATTGCTCACTCAATGAGTCAAACCACTGAGCAATTACTCAGTTTATCTCCCTAATATAGGCCCCTCCTAAGAGACATGGTAACCTATTCTGTGTGGATTCTGAGGGGGAGATGGGGGAAGCTTCTTAGACCCCTCCCTCTTTGGGGTTCCCAGATCCCCAACCCCAGGAAGCATAGTTGACTGCTTTGCCTGAAATGAATATTGGTGTCTGGTGGGAATGGCTACCGTGGGGCAGATCGTGCCGGTAGTATTTCCCCCACTCCAATGTCTGTAATCTTGCAACAGCATGTAACAGTTCTGACTAACCCTGTGTAAGATGTGAATTTTTGAGGTTGAGAATACTTTTGTGACTTATCCAAGGACCCACGACTAGCGAACAACACAACCATAATTCCTACCCATGTATTTCGGTTATCTATACCCTCATATGTATTTTCTGATGCCAGAAGCCCTAATTGGGGGAGCTGCTGTGTGATGCCTTCTCCTGTGAGTATGAAAGAAAATAAGGCTCACCTGAACTAGCTGTAACCCCTCTTCATGACTGCAAGCCTGGAGCCTCCAGCCTGGAGGGGAATGGAGGCCTGATGCCAAGGACTTAGGTGTTATCTTTGCTTTTGCTCTCCACACAGTGCTCCAGAAACTGCAGTGGGGGCTTTAAGATCCGAGAGATTCAGTGTGTGGACAGCTGGGACCATCACCGAAGCCTGAGGCCATTTCACTGCCAGGTCCTGGCTGGCCTTCCTCCCCCACTGAGCATGAACTGTAACCCAGAGCCCTGTGAAGAGTGGCAGGTGGAGCCCTGGAGCCAGGTATGGCACCGAGAGAGACAAGATGCCATCACACAACATGCAGACATGTGTTACCACAGAGTCTAGAAATTGGGAAAGAATATCCAGGGCCTCTATCTCCCAAACAAAGAATTGAGCAGGACACACAGTAAGAAAGACAAATATTTATTAAAGATAGCACATTCCTTGGAGAGGGAGCCAGCAGATGAGAAAACTCAAGAGTGAGTTTGACTTGGAGTGACCTGTCTGCTTTAGGTTTTGATGTATTTATTAGGATCTCTCCAGAGTAATGGAGTCTGGGTTAGCACCTAAGGGGACTCTATCTAATTAAATAAAAGTCTCCATGTTCACATAAAGAGGGATCATTTCTTATTTTATTTGGGCATGGAGGACCCATCATGGCTGCCAAAGCCCAAGGAGTATGGGGTCAAACTACAAAGCTAATGATATTATAATGATCTTGGGGTTACCCTCAGTTGGGCACATGGTCCCCAGGCTCAGGCCAGAGATCAAGAAAGTGTAATAAGGGCAAGAGAATATTTTTTAAGTTCATGTCAGGATATTAAGATGATAAGGTGAAGAAGGTAGGACCATATTTCTCAGGATCATGATTGAATGATAACAAAATATGGTGAGAGCAGGATGCTCTTTTGGTCTCCAAGAGCAAGAAAGAATCCCATCTGTTGTGAACTGCCTAAGACCAGGAGTTCTCTTACACTGTTTCCTGCCTGAAGACCACACTTGTGTCATGGCAGGGACTGGCTTCTGTTTGGTGACTGGACCTGGTGGTATAAGGGAAGCTTAGCTGGTCAAATATTTTCAGATACTGAAAGAATTCCACTGAGATTATCAGTGTGGTTTCGACCATGACAATGCAATATTTTATTACAACATCCTCTCCTAGAATATATGTTGAGTAATTGGGGTCCCTGCTGGGGAAATTAACAGAACGGAATGATTCAAACAAGAGCCATTTTGATGGGTACCATTTAAGACAGAGCCTCTCATACTAGTCTGGGACTTCTGCACTGAGGCTGGGGATAAAGGCAAAAACCTTTCCACCTAGTATAATTTTAGTTCCATCTCTCAGTTAAATGTCCAGATCACTGTTTGCACAAACAAAAAGAAGTGTGTGTGTGTTCACTTTTTATGAAAGTATATGAGGGCCTTGGCTTTGCTGGATCTTGGTTTTACTTTAGCACATGAAAACAAAGTTATTTTTTAATGAAGTATGAGGATCTCATACATCACAGACAAATGTATCAATAGCTAAAAAATATACCCAATAACATCCAAGAATGGTAGAAAAGTGAGGATTTGGAGTGTGTCTATGGGGTAGATTCCTTACCTATAATATTTAATTTAATTCTCACAATGACCTAGATGGTCGCCCTTATTAATGCCACTTTATACGTAAAGAAATGAAAACTAAAAGAGACTGATAAACCTGCCTGAGGTCCCACAGTGGAAAATAAATGAAGTATTAATTCAAACATCAGGTATAATCCAATGTCTGTGACCTTTCTGCTATATAACTTAGCCCAATTGGCATTGAACCAAGAATGAACTGAGAAGAAAGAATGAATTGATAACTCTTTAGGGGCACCTACCATGTACCAGGGAAGGGAAGGGAGAGAATCAAAACCTGAGGATACAGAGTTAGTGTTGAAGGCTAAGGAAAACTGGGCCACCAGAAGCTATTTACTGTCAGTCCACTGAGCCAAGCACTCATGTCGATACCAGAAGCTCCGGGCCACTATCCGGAGTTTTCAGCCACCACCCTCCCTTATTTCTCCTTCCTTTGCCCGACTATGGAATACATGAACTGATTGCTACTCCCTTGCTCTGAAACCAAGTCGCCAAGCTTTCCATATATGCCGAGACTTGCCAGGACCTCTTCAGGTGAAGCTTTCAGTCCTGGAATTTACAGAGGAGCCTAGATTGCCTGGTCAGAAAAATAGCATCCGAAGGTTATCAAAGATGGACAATCAGATGTTTCTTGTCAGAAAAAAAGATTTATTGTTTATGTTTCCTCAGTAGCTCTGGCAGCTGCAACATCAGTCTGTTCCCTTAAGGTCTCCTACCACCCTCATTGCTAAATTTCTCTGTTCTGAGAAAACCACAAAGGTAGGAGACTTTTGTCCGAGAGAGCAGAGGAGATAGGAAATATAAAAGTCAATTAAGTACTGTTGAGCTGTCAGGAGACTTGCCATCTTAAGGTACTTTCCCTGACCCAACTTGAGCTGTTCCACCTATGCACATTACTGAACGAACTTCCATGCTGGGAATGTTCTGAACTCATTTGGTCAGCCAATACAGATTACCCATACGACAGATACATTTTAGCTATGGGATTGATCTCTTAAATGGTATATTTCATAATTTCTTCCAGTAGTAGTCAAATGTTAGTATGCTCCACAATCACGAGGACTTGCCAACACACAAATGGATGTGTTTCTCTACTGAGTGTCCAACTTGGAGGCCTTGGCTTTCTGATTATTACCTGGAATATGTTGATGTTGCTGGTCTGAGGACCACACTTTGAGAACCTTTACTCCCTTTTCCCGCAGATTACTTGGTCAGGGATCCCTGAGTCTGTGTGTACATAAGTAGGTGCATAAGGATCTCAGACAAGGAATTCTCCTCCACTCCTTGAATAGGCTAAAAAAAATTGAATAAATGAGAAAAAATTCCAGATTGATCCTCAAACCTGGAATATTGTGAAGGAAGGCTAATTGTATGTCAGTTTTTCTGTTTCCTATGATAATAACATATGTATAGTGCCTGATATGCTGGGATGATGTTGGCAAGACAACCATAATATGGTTGTTACTGTTGTTGTAACCATGGCATAACCATGGTTTTTCAAAGAACCTTCAAGGTACTTGTATCAGTCAGTGCTCACTAGAGAGATTTAACATGAGATATATAAATATACAAGGACTTGCAAAGTAGGCTTACAATGGCCACCCACAGAGTCAGGTGTCTGCACACTGGAGAACTGAACGATCCAGTCAAAGATTGAAGGCCTGGAGCTCATGGTAGAGTTCCCAGTGAATCCATATCAGGAGGCCCAAGGGTCTGCGCTAGAAGACTGAAGAGTCTGCACTGGAAGCCAAGAGACAACATCCAAAGTGAAGGTGAAGACTGGAGCTCTTCTGAAGAAACAGAAGCAAGGCTTCCTTCTTTGTTCCCTTTTATTCTATGTAAACTACAAACCTTTTGCTTGGTGCCACCTACATCCTGGGTGGGTCTTCTGTCTTCAGCAAATCCCTTCAGCCACACTCAGAATTATGCTGATCCAATCTAGTTGGGCATTTCTTACTCAAGCAGGTACAGTTAACAATCATAGTATCAAAAGTTATTTTCAAAGAGTTAGCAAATTACTTAATTTCCTCCTACAAATTATGAAAATGAAACTATATTTTATAAATTATTCTAGTGAAGAAATCTCTGACATATTTTAGAGGTGTCTCCATTGTATACAATTTGCCATCTCGAGTCTATTTTGTGAGCATTATACTCCATATATCAGAATCCTGAGCAAATCCATAAATTTCACTCTCCCTTATACAGACACATTTAATTCTAAAACTTTTATATAGTTGTAGAGGAAAATTAAATCACATTTTAATAAGAAGCAAACAAAATTGTATTGCAAATGTGTGTTTCCCTTTGGGGCTGTCAGAGATAATCATAAAGAAAACACCTCCACTTTACATTTTGGTTTCTAGACATTTGTTCCTAAAGGCAAAATGTAGTTAATATAATGTTCATTCTGGAAAGACCACTCATGTAAGTTTCCCACAAAAATTCCCACAAAAATTTTTTTGACACATTATTTGACATTAAACTATTTAGCAACTTCTCATTTTTCTTCTCCTCTTAACCTCAAAATTTCCTTCATCAGCTTCTCTCCCTGTCTAAGTTTTGTCTCACCATTATTGTTTTAAACAGCTAGAATGGTCATTGAAAGGAACCTGCGAGGATGCACTAGGCGCTGATGCAGACACTAATGCTTCCAATAATACATGACAAAAACAATAGTAAAAAATTGTGCGTTCATCACTGAATGCATCCCCACCTGATTTTACCTAACCTGCCCATATTGTGAATCAGTGTTCTAGGTCCTGTGGAGGTGGAGTTCAGGAGAGAGGGGTGTCTTGTCCAGGAGGCCCATGTGACTGGACGAAACGACCCCCATCCACTATGCCCTGCAACAAGCATGTTTGCTGCCACTGGGCCACCGGGAACTGGGACTTGGTAAGAGTTGGTCATTTATACTTTATTTCACTTTAGCTTTCAAAAAGAAAATAGAGTTTGTTTTCATTTGGTTATAAAAGTCATGTACATCCATTATAAGTGGTCAGTGTATTTATTGATATACAGCATGTTTCTATGGGACTTCAGTTTTAATAGTCTTCTACCATTAATACTTCAGTCTGCTGAAAGTTGATGCATAGCCACTGTGGGTCAGTGTTTGCTTGTTGAGTTCAGAAGAGAAAAGATCAAATACATTCAAAAGAGAAAAGATCAAATGTAATACAAAAATTATTCCAAACCACAAAGCCTAAAGTTATTTTGGGCCCCCACACCTTAGGTTCTTTGTTTTTTTCTAGGGTCAGGAGGACTCCTCTCGTTCTGAAGCATTAGGCTTAGTCTGACTTAGTGAGTTTTAGACCTCTTATCTTCCTACAGAGCAGTTTGCCAGATGGCCAGCCTGTTTGCTGAAGAGGTAAATAAAGTAATTAAAATGAAAATGAGAGATTTATTATTCTCCTAAAATTTATTTATTGTAGAAATAAAACTATCCTTGATATGGAAAATAAACCTTTCCCATACACAGACTTCTGTCTGATTTGTCTTACATGGGTTGTCTAGGAAATACAGTCGTGAGGCAAACTCCAATGCTTTATTAGGAAATACAACACCAGGAAGCAGGAGTGATAGAAAAGAGGAAAGAGGCAGAGAAAGATATTCAAATACGAAGTGGTGACTTACTGTATTGATCATTTCACCTAACTGGTCATCACTTGGTATTCGGGTAACTGATTGTGGCTGCCCACAGGAAAGTCTTCTGGAAGCTCTATGAACCCTGCCTCTTATGGCAGTTTATGCAAGGGTAGGAGGAGAGAAGAATTATCTAAGAGCTCCTATGTCCCTCTGGGTAAGAAGTCTTCCCTTCACACCAAAAGTCCGATGATTAAGCAAACAGAACAAAAGAAACCCCAAGGAAATAGAGACCAGGTAAGAAATAGATGAAATCCTGCCCCTAAAAACTATAATTAATCTCTTTAGAAAAATTAAAAAATACACCCATAATGTGAGAACAAGAAGCTATGGGAAGGAACTTGGAGGGTAGTAGAACTTTAGAAATTTTAAAAGTATCAAATGTAAAAAATTGAGTAGAAGAATTAGGAAAATAATTTAAGGAAATGTCACAAGAAAAGGAAAAAAAGACAAAAATAAATTAAATTAAAGATAAGAAAATTCGAGTACCAGACCAGCAGATATAACATCAGAAGAATGAGATTTCGGAAAGGGATAATGAAGAAAATAGAAAGGAGAAAATTATTGAAGAATCAACACAAGAAAAAATTTCTAAGTCTGAAAGGTATAAGTCTCCACAGAAAGAGCTACATATGCCATAATTGAAAGGAGAAAAACTGGAGTTGAAAAGGGAATTTTGTTTCTATGTCAGTAAAACCAGAAAAATCTTATTCTGCATGCTTGTTACAAGGATTGAATTTTAAAATATTCCCTATGTGCATAAAACATGGCCTGCAATATAGTAATAATAAGTACAAGAAAATTATTCAGTGAACATGTTTTCATTCATCATAAAACATCAAATGGTTTCTCTTCATATTTCTTCGTTTGATCTATGCTGATGGAGTGGTAGCAACAACAGAATCTGGTCTTCATATATATCTCTTTTACAGCTTCCCACAGAGCAAATATTTCTTAGTGTTTTTCAAATAAGGCGATTAGAGCTTCAAAAAACTTGTCTTTTCTACAGAGCACCTAGGACTAATGAGACTAGAGTAGAGTTCATTTTAGCACATGACAAATTCACTGAGTCAATAGCCTAAGCTAGGAGATCACCAAGTTTAACCCCATCCCTATTTGGAACACTCACTGTGGCACAAGGTTTTATAGGATCTGAAGAAGTAGCTTTGACCCCTAAGAACCATACACTTTACCTCTAAGACCCCAAACTCACAGCATGACCACCATCAACAAAATGCAAATCAGCAATCCTGCTTCCTGCTTAATCCTCCAATTAAATATAACAAATTCATACATCTTAAGCACAGCTATTTTAATTGGCTAATAAGTGCAAGGATGGTGATTGGCTCTGTTTATTTTTGTGTTTGATTTGGAACTAGCTCTTTTATCCTAACTTGCCCTTCCCAAGACTGCAGCACCTGGAACCAGTCCATCCATGTCTCACTAGATGCTTAGAAGCGGAAATTAAGAAGAGAAGTCATTTGATCTTGTATTTACTGAGGAAGAAAGACAGTGAGGAAGTGAATGGTCCAGGATGGTGTATAATAAGCAAGAAATCCCAAATCTCCTAAACCCTATCCTAGGACTCTATCATATCCTGGCTTGATTATTTTCCATTAGTCTTCTTTCTGTCCTCTGTTATAAACTTTAATTGATTCTGGATCAGTTGAGTAGTTATTTCTTACTCTTTCCTTTCCCACATCTGTGGAGAAATTGAGATGAATTCATTGAGTAAAATTATCTTCAGATTTAATCACCAAAAATCTCTGACTTTGTCCTGAAAACATGAGGTTCCATGTAGACCACCATGTTCTAGACTTTATATGGACTAAAATAAAATAGAATAGTAGGTATTTCTTAAAAATAACACATTTCTTCTCCTATCCTCTGCATGGGAGGCTTTATGAGAAACAGGATTTTACTAGCAGTATTCTGAGTTATTAGTGATATCCCAATTAATTGGTAGAAATTTTTTATCTAGTGAGATGGATATTCGATAATATTTCAAAAGGCAAATAAAATTTTTTTAATTTAGTGATTTTTCTAGAATTTTACACACAGTAGTCTTTTCCAGCTACTCAGTAAGTAGTTTTGAATGTCCGGCTAATTAGTGTGATGGGTGAAGAAAAAAGAACTTGTTTCTGCCCTTTGGGAGGTTTTGCTCATGTATAAAAGATGAGGCTAAAAATCATAAAACCTGATATAAAATGGATCACAATAACCAAAATGTAGACATAATACCAAGGTCCCTCATTAGATGGATGAATACAGAAAATTAAAGTCAGTATATACATAGAACGGAACATTATTCCACCTTAAAACGGGAATTTTGACACATTCTACAACATGGATGAAACTCAGACATTATACTAAATGAAAAAAAGACAGTCACAATGGAAAAACACTGCATGATGAGGTACCTACAGTTATTAATTTCACAGAGATGAAAAGTAAAATGGTTCTTGCTAGGATCTAGGGTGAAAATGGGAAATTGGTAAGTTTTGTTTAATGGTACAAGTTAGTTTGGCAAAATGAAAAAGTTCTATAAATGGATGATGAATAATGTGAATGCACAATAATGTGAATGTTCTTAAGATCACTGAACTGTATGTTAAAAGTATTAAAACAGAAAATTTATTTAAGAATAAAATATATGTCATAAACTCAGACACATTTTCTCACATCCTTAGGAATCACCTTTTAGAAGTTGGTTCCAGACCGGATGTGTTGGCACATGCCAGCGCCCTGGGAGGCTGGGGCAAGGAGAATAGAAAGTTCAAGCCCAGCTTGGACAATTTAGCAAGACTTTGTCTCAAAGTGAAAAATAAAAAGTGCTGGAGATATTGCTTGATGTGAAGGCCCTGGGTTCATTCTCCAGTACTGCGACCAAAACAAACAAACAAACAAACAAACAAAAAATGTTGCTTCCACAGGCCAGAGTAGTATCCTCCCTGATGCAGAAGCCGATCATAACATTACAGTGAAACCTTGTGTTCCAGTGACTTGAGACTACTTATGATCCAGCTACCCCAATCCCAAAGAACGCTGCTGCCCTCCTCCTTCCTTGATCTCTATATGCAACTCTGTTTCTACCTCTATCCCAAATTATTTCTGCACTCCACCATGGTCTTCCTCTCCCATTTCTTTTGCTGACCCTACTCTCAGCTTCCCTAGAAGCTCCATTCCTTTTACCCACATCTGATCACCATCCCCAAATCAAAACTAGTTCAGAGAAATTGGAGAGCACCAAATTTTTTGCTTGCATTTCAACCATTCTCCATATGTTTTGCTCCATATATTTATGATGCAAAAATGAATTTTTGGCTGAAAGTGTAAATAAGGACTAAATGTATAATAGGTAATGTGAAATAGGAAGAAAAGGGGCAAAGGGGAAGGAAGTGGGAGGGCTAGGGGAAAGGATAGAAGGGAATGGGATTAATATGAGAAAATGGAAAAATAGGAACAAAATCTTTGTAAATAGGGAGGACTGGAGGGGTTGAAGGGAGGGCTGGGCAAGGGTGAAAAATAAGAACCAAGAGAGACTATGTAAAGGTGCAAATTTCCAATGATGAATGTCATTATATTGTATACCTAAAATGTACCAATGATTAGAATGAATAATCGATAATGTAAAATAGGAAGAAAAGGTCCAAAGGGGTAGGGGAAAGGAAAGAAGGGTAAGGAAAAAAATGATGAGAAATGGAAAAAATGGAAATAAAGTCTTTGTAAATAGGGAAGGGTGGAGGGGGTGAAGGGAGGGCTAGGAATGGGGACAAAATAAGAACCAAGATGCATTATATAAAGGTACAGTTCTCAATGAGAAATGTAATAGTGTTGTATACCTACAATGTACCAATAAAAGAATTTAATACAAAAGAAAATAAATGTTTGGGTTGGGAGTTTTAGCTAGAACTGAGAGTGTATGCCTACAAGTAGTCCATCTCTCATCCTGTTCCACTCTAAGCATATGTTTAATTCCACTAATATTTTCTCCCATCTGTTTTTTCTCCTCCTAATTGACAGGAAGTGTGGCCACTAACTGTACTGTACTTTGCATAGTTCACCCTCATGGAATTTCTTGCTGCATCTTAATTCCAAATTCCCAAGAAAATGACTGACTGGCCAAGCTTTATTCAGCGACCATCCCCTGGAACAATCACCTGTTTCTGAGTGGGCAGTGCTCCATGGTACTATCGTAGATGCTTAGATACCAATGCTGTAGCCATGTGGTGGGAGCAACTGGCCTTTCTCAAATATGGGAAAGAAGAGCACATTTTTCAGCGATCCCAGTGGTAAACCAAGCTGAATTCAATGCAACAATCTATAATACAGTATAGGAATATTCTTACATTAACATCTCTAGATTATTACCTTTTATTTATTCTATCATTTTTTTCAAAAAGATTCTCAGTAATGCAGGCTTTCCCATAATTGACTATGGTGGGGTTAGAGGTGCTTTGCTAATGTTCCCCTGGTGATCCTGGGTGATAACTCCAACTCTCTGTGTGTCCCTCTCTTTCAGTGCACCATGTCCTGTGGAGGTGGACTTCAGAAGAGGACTGTCCGTTGTGTCCCCTCGGAGAACAATACAGCTGAAGACCAAGATCACTGCCTGTGTGATCATGAACCCAGACCTCTAGAATTCCAAAACTGCAACCAGCAAGCCTGCAAGAAGAGCGCTGGTGAGTGAATGGGTTGCTCAAGGAGGAACAGCTTTGTGCAAATAAGTCATTCTGCATGACTTGACTTGTGGATAGCTTTATGTCCCCATTGCTTAACAGAGAGTCTTAGTGCTGAAGAGGATAGCCAGCAAGTGTGAGGATAAGCTTTCTGATTTGGTGAGATTTGTCTTTAATTCCTTGAGGACTTATCTCATCTTTTTTCCTATCTCAGAGCATGTTTACACTGATGTTAACCCCCACAGATGAGAATTGCTTGTTTTTCTCTGATGTTTGAGGGATGTTCCAGCCTTCCTCAGAAATCCACCGAGTGTGGGATGGTCTCCTCTATACATCTAGTTCCACTGTCTCAGGTCAGGTTCCACAGAAGTAGGCTGTAGGTGAAAGTGTACAAGAGATTCATTAAAGAAATGTTCCCTAGGAAGATCCTTAAGGGTGTGAGAGAAGCAAGACAAAAGACAGAAGCACAGGCAGGGTGTCCTGTCAGCCATCTGAAGTCCCAGCCTCAGCCTGGTTTGCAAGGGAGCTGCAGTGTGTACGTTATACCTACAACTTGTCTGCATCTGAGCCAGTGAGCTGGACTTTCACAGTCATACACTTCAGCTATAGGCCAAAGGTTTCCCCAGGGGCAGTGAATTTGCAGACATTTAAGCTCTATTGAAGAGATAAAGGAACTTCTATAGGTTGTGGGATGTCCTCCCAGGGTACCTGGGTATTAGAGGCTAACAAAGAAGCTGAGAGTTAGTTGGGTGAGGAGGAGGCACCTGAAAATAAACAAAAGGAATCCAATGAAAAGGCAGTGTTCTCTGTTACATTCAATTTCCACTTTCAAAATTGTCCTAATTAGGGCTGCAGATGTTGCCCAGTGGGAGAAAATGTTTCCCTGCTGTGCATAAGGCCCTGAGTTCTAGACAGCACCACCGAAATATCTCAGTTTTTGACATATTTTGTGACTACCTTAGTCACTGTGTTTTAAAAGGTAAACTGAAGCAGTTAAGTGGCATTTACGATTCACAGTAGAGTGACATCAGAACCAGAATTCAAACCCAGATCTCCTTTTCACTCTTCAAGAGTCATACTTCCTCAGAGGTGGAAAGAATCCAGCTTTGGAAAGGCCAGCAATCGATCTGCACCCCAGAGCAGCTACTCTCTATCTGTGTGACCTTGTCAAGTTGTTTAGCTGAGACTCAATTTCTTTTTGAGTATAAAGGAAATAATAACATAAGACTCACAGAGTTGTGAATATTTTAATGCACAAGTGCACTTAAAAAGACAAATGGCTCATCAGCTATTTCCCCTAGGCAAGTTACTTCATCTAAATAGACTGAAGGTTCCTTATCCATAAATGAGTAGGTTTGACCATGAACTCTGAAGTTAATTCCAGTGACATCTTTGACTTCATTGATCTGCAAGATTTCTAATTAAATTTAAAACCTGGAAAGAAAATTCCCAGGCAAGGAGAAGTTGTTCTCAATAGCTTACTTACATTGTTTACAAAATGAAGAATGTCTTGCAAAGATGTAGTATAGTCGTTGAGGTTTAGAGTATTGGGGTGCCCCTAATTAAAGAACCAACTGTGAGACATCAAGCAAGGGTCATACTGCTTCTGTAAAAGTGATAATCTTTTTCCAGAGATTTCTTAGAGCAAGCTGGGAATAGTGATGCACACCTGTAATCTCAGCACTCTGGGAGGCTAAAGTAGGAAGATCACAAACTTGAGCCCAGCCTGGGCAATTAAGGAACTTAGCAAGAGCCTGTCTCAAAAAAGGGAGGCAGTATGTAGCTCAGTGTGATGGACCTGGATTCAGTCCCTAGTACTGCCAAATACACACACACACACACACACACACACACACACAAGTATCTTAAAGATGAGAATAAAATGTGTGCTTGCCTCCTTCCAAGTTCTAAGGCATCCGACAGAAACTCCTCTTAGAATTAATCCCAAGAACATTTTCCTAGGATTGTTTATTTCCAAATTATGCATTTATTCAGCAAATAATCGTTGAGCACTTACTGCATTCTAAACACAATTTCAAAGAAGAAACAAAAGCGCAAAGTGGTGATAGGCCCTATGAGAAGAGAGGAAAGAAAAGGAATGGGATATGCGAGTATTTGGGGAGAACAAGGTCTGTCAAGAGGTTCTAGGAGGAGTTTTCAGCTTCCAGAATAGCCAGAAAGATGACAAGATGGTGGCATGGCAGATAAATCTAACTCAAGTACAAAGCTCAAGGGGAGTTAGAAAATGATAGCATTGGAGAGAGAGTTAGAGCCAGGGTTAGAGGGTAAAGATGTTTGTAAAGCATGTGGATGAATTTGAACATTATACTGAGAGCAAAAAGGAGCCATGGAAGTACCTCAAGCAGGAGAGAAGATAAGAAAGTCATTCTGGCTACAAGTCTGAGGATAGAGCAGTTAGGAGACAGGAGCTGTACTACATGCAAAAGAAGTACATGGCATGAAGTAGGGCAGTAGAAGTGCAGAGAGAGAGAGATAGAGAAGCAGGCAGATTCAGAAGCTACTGGACAGGACTTTGTGCCAGAGAAAAGGAGAAGAAAACCAATGTCCATATCTCTGAGTTGGGCTGCTGATATGAGGCTGCCATGCACTGAGAAAAGAGCCCAGGGTGGGTTTGAAGATGGGAGAAAGTAACTAACACCATCTAGGGCATGTTTGCTGAGGAGCCTGTCAATCATCTAGGTAAGTGTTCAGTAATTGGTTTCTTATACAGTTTCAGAAGTCAGGAGAGATCATGGTTGGAAATCCCGACTGAAATGCACCAAGAGGGAAATGCTTAAGATATGATTATCATAGATAGCTTCTTTCCAACTATCCTTTGCATTTGAGGGTAGCTTTCATGTCCTTCATATACCAGGAGAACCCACTAAGACTCATTTTCAGAAGTGCTATTGATGTTTAGTCTTCCAGACTCTTGCTACCCAAGACCAGATGAATTGGCATCTACTAGGAGTGTGCTAGAAATGCCAGATCTCAGCTCTTAGACCTACCAAATCAGAACCTATATTTACATGAGATCCCTTAGTGACTTCAGTGCCCATTAAAATTAGAGAAGCACTGTGTTGTAGACCAAGGGGCCATTTTTTTATGTAAAGCATAAAATTTTATTTTAAAAAATCCATGTGAGGCATAAAATATATATATTTTTTAAAATCCAGAGAATTTAGAAACCATCACAATAGAAGTACCCAGAAGATATTTAGAAATCACCAGACTTCTCCAGCAAAGGCTGGGCCCTTCCCTGCTCTAAATTTCCTTGCTGGCTGCACACGCTAATGCTGTCCGGCAACTGAGCTGTGAGCTTGGACACATGTGGAACAGAAGAACTGAGGCTCCTTCCCTGACTGCAGTGCTTTTAGCAGCCAGACAGGTCTGTAATCCAAGGGATACTGCAAGGAGCAATGTCTAGAGACATTTTTGTGACACCTGGGAGCAGGAGGAGGGGAAACCAGTACTGCTGACATACAGTACAGTAGGTGGAGCCAGGAGTGCTCACAACATACTAAAAGTTACAGGACAGCCCCAAGGGGCATTTTGAGGCCCCCTTTCTTTAGTTTCATCTCATCTCCTATGACACCTTGTTTTTCAAATATTGAGGCTTTGAAATTCCTTCTATGTTGTATTTTTATATAATTAAAGCAATCACCCAGTCTTGTTTGATCATTCTGGTGTTATGAACTGTTGATGTTATTTTTAATTTTATATAGATTGTCTTTAACTGTCTTATTGCTGGACAATGTAATCTTCAATCATCAAAACTGGGTTGGGCCAGGGATTTAGCTCAGTGGCACCACACCTGCCTCAAAAGCGCAAGGTCCTGAGTTCTATCTCTGGGAAAAAAACCAAAACAAAACCTGGGTTAAATGTGTATATGGTATTTTTCATCTTGAAATCTCATACTGAATAGATGGTGAATAACAGTTAGCTAGCAATTAATATAAATAGCAATGAATTCCACTCACCAACAATTACCAGGGCAACAAAAGTTAATTGCTAGCTTTTTTTGAAGGGAGAATCATGCTTACTCACAAAGAAGCAACATGAAAGAACAGTTACAAGAAATTCTTTGATTTAAGGAGCCAATCACCCACCCTGAGCCCATACCCCCTAAAATGCTGTGAAAATAAACTATTCAAAGCCAAGATTCTTGTTAGCCAGTCATTATAAAAAACATACCTCTATATCTATCATGTAAGATTGGGTATGGATTCATATAAGGCTTGTTTCCCTACAAGCCATTTTATTTCTTTTAGGTACCATCTGTATTTTTAATAACTTAAAATCTAATTCAGAACTATTTTTTCCATAGTAAGGTTTATAAAATGCTTTCCAAGTATCTGGGTAAAAACTAAAGCAAGAGTCTTTTGTGTATCATTTCTGGTTTCTGTTGTTTCATTCTTGTTTTCTTATTTAGGAAGTGAGCGGTATAAAAGTTAGGAAAAGTAGAGTCAAGTTGGAAATTCCAGCATTTGGGAGGCTAAGACATGAGGATTGCCAAGTTCAAGCCTGGCCTTGGACTACATAGCAAGACCCTGTCTCAAAAAACATTTTTTAAAAAATATAGACAGTACTTACATCCTTAAATACCATGTTGATATGAAAAAACATTTAGTCTATAAATTTTCTACTGAAGAATATCTGCCTATATTAATAAGATTTTATTTACTCTTTTAATCAGCAAACATTATTGATTACAAGATATGTCTTAGGAAAATGTTCAAAGCCGAAGCTGTTATGAGTAACATATAGTTCCTGGTCTCAAGGAGCTCTAAATCTTATGAGAACTGCATTTACTAACAATGAGAGTATTTTTCAACTTTCTTTCATGAGCAAAATATTATCCTCTCAACCTAGACACAGCTAACAGTAAGGAAACAGGCAAAACTGTCCCTTTAAATTTCCAAGTATGATTTATTTTGAACAGGCAGAGGAAAATTAATATCTCCTTTCCAGGTTGTCCCTAATTATAAGCATTGTGTATACTTCAGGGATGGGATCCAATTGGCTGATGAAAACAATAAACCTTCATTGTTTTACAATAGTAAGGAGAACTGGTGTAATTAAGCTCTACCATAATGTTGGGCTCACAGTCATTGTCTAAATGAGCTGCTAAACATAGATCTGGAACACTAACTACCAGTATAGGCCATCAGTATTCACTCCCCCTGCTGGTTCCCTGCTCTCCAACAGTAGGATGCCAAGACCCAGCATGTTCCCTGTGCTTAGAGGACATTTGAAAAGAAGTTCACTTGACCTCATGGTTCCCAAGATCAGGCAGTGATGCCAATCTTGGTCAAGACTCTTTTGGTCACTTATGTATTGCCATAATCTGAAAAAAGGGGCTCCTGTGTCAAACCACTGAGGCTGTTCTGGGCAAGAAGGACTCATACATGTGATCTCACCTGTCCCAAATACCAGAGACTCATTCTCCTGGATCCAAAGCTTTAATGGCACCAAGAGAGCATAAAATTCTACCAGCACCATCTACATACCAGCTATGTGATGCTAGACCAAGTGCTGAGCCTTTCTGGAACTCTCAATTTTTAAAAGGAAATATATATATATATATTATATATATATATTTCCATCTTGAAATCTCATACTGAATAAATGGTGAATAACTCAGTTGGCTGGCAATTAATATAAACAGCAATGAATTCCACTCACCAACAATTATCAAGGCAACAAAAATTAATTACTAGCTTTTCTTGAAGGAGATATATATATATATATATATATATGTAAATTTCTCTAAAGACCAAATGATAGCATATATATCAAGTGCATAGTGAATGTTTAATGGACTGTGTTGCTGTTGTGGTGGTGGTGATGGTGGTTGTCGTGGTATAGCACTTGTCATGACTGAGGGAGTACATTAATTTTCCTAGGGTTACTGTAACAAATGACCATAAAATGGGTGGTAGCTTAAAACAACAGGAATTTATTCTATCACAATTTTAGGTCCAGAAACCTAAAATCAAAGTGTTGTCAAGTTCAGACTTTTTTCTCTGTATCTCAGTATTTCTCTCAGATTTCTGTTGCAGTGATGAAATACCTAGAAATAAACTTAAGGAAAGCAAAGGTTTATTTTGACTCACTGTTTCAGAGGTTTCAGTCCAAGGGCAGCTGGGTCCATTGCTTTTAGGACTGTGATGAGGCAGAGACATCATGGTAGAAAGGCATGACGAAAGAAAGCTTCTAACTTATAGCATCTAGTAAGCAAGGAAAAGAGAGAGAACTAGAGATCAGAGAACAAGAAACAAAGGAGCCTAAAACAAAGTATAGTTCTGCAGGGCAAGCCCGTGACCCACCCTCCCTTAACTAGGCCCCTCCTTCTCAATACCTCCCAGGTTTTGAATTTATCAATGGGTTAATCCGCTGATAAAATTAGAGCTCTTGTGATCCAGTCACATTCCAAAAGCCTCATCTCTGAACATATGAGCCTGTGGGGGAACATTTTAGAGCTAAACCCTCCATTCTCCTAGCATTTTATTTACCAGCAATCTCTAGCTTTTCTTGGTTCACAAACAGTTCCAATCTCTGCCTCCCTTATCCCATGGCCATCTTCTCTCTGTGTGTCTGTATCTTAACATGGCTTTCTCCTCTGTATGTTTACCTTTTCTTACAAAGACAACACCAGTCATATGGGTTTAAGAACCCATCCGTCCTACTCCAGAAAGACTTCATCTTCATTTACATCATAGTCACATCTGCTAAGACCATATTTCAAGGTCAAGTCACATTCACAAGGGATTAAGAGCTTCAATATTGGAGAAAATGTAAACTTCAAAGGACAAAATTCAACGCACAGTGGGATTAAAAACTTTGGTGGCTTACTTATAATAACAGACACCCCTTCGGAGAGAGGATCATACTTTGGTCCTTAGCAGAAAAAGCTCACATACCATTTACAGGACAGTTCAGAATAGTGTGGAGTGGGGTGCAGTGGCACACACCTGTAATCCCAGCTGCTCAGAAGGCTGAGACAGGGGGATCAAAAGTTATACACCAGCCTGGGAAACTTAGGAGATCCTGTCTCAAAATAAAATAAGAATTTTGAAAACATCAGGAAACGTAGTTCACTGGTAGAACACTTGCCTGGTATGCAAAAGGCCCTGCGTTCAAATCCAAGAATCACAAAGAAGAAGAAGCAGGAGATGGAAGGGGGAGGGGAGGGGGGGAGCAGGAGGAGAAGGAGAAGAAGAAGAAGGAGGAGAGGAAGGAGAAGGGAGTGGGAGGAAAGGAGGTACCAAGTTTCATCAAGTAGTAAAATAGTACAGAGTTAGAGATTAAGACAAAGAGGACCCATATGAGCCACCATGCCCAAAAGAAGTTTTAGAGAGAGCTGAGATACAAGCTGGACCTTGGCATTTCCTCTCTCTTCCTCCTTCCTTGCAGCAGCCATCGTGCTATGACAGGGAGAATGTGGAGCAAAGAGCTCCTCACGTATACCTTCTGTGAGGCCTCCAGGAAAGGCTGGCTGAGAAACTGGGGCAGCCACATGACACCTGAGTTTCCATGCTGGCCCTGTTCCAAAGCCAGCATCTTACTGTGTTCTGAGCAGCATGATGCACAGGCTAGGCCCCATGGAAAATGCCCACCGCTCTGGTGGAGACCGGGGAGGCAAAGACCGCAAAGGGACTTTCACAGTAGGAATGTTTGCTCAGAACATGTACTGTCTCTGAAACTGCGAATCACGTAAGGAATTTTCCTATGAGCGTTCTGAGACTGATTTTTTATAATAGACATAAAGAAAAGGCTTGAAGAAGAAAAGAATCAACAATGAAAACTGAGGTTTCTCTGGAGTTCTAGGCTCATTATATGCTACCTGCCCCTAAATGCTCTTAAAATTTCTGCACACAATGAGACCGACAGATAATAGATGGCATTCATTTCCTCCCCCAAATAAGGCTCAGTCAAGAAAATGATAAGTTCTTAAAAGGAAAAAAAGCATTTTACCTCTGAAAATGAGAAAAGATCATAGAGTGCCTCATTTATCTAACCACTCTACTCTTTTTTAAAATTAATTTTATTGGTACATTTTAGGTATACAATATAATGACATTTATCACTGGAAATTTGCACCTTTACATAGTCTCTCTTGGTTCTTATTTTCCCCCATTCCCCTGCCCTCCCTTCAACCCCACCATCCCTCCCTATCTACAAAGGCTTTGTTTCCATTTTTTCCTTTTCTCATATTGATTCCATTCCCTTCTTTCTTTTCCCCTACCCCTCCCACTTCCCCTTCCCCTTTGCCCCTTTTCTCCTATTACACATTAAATATTATACCTTTTAGTCCTTATTTACACTTTCAGTTTCTCACACTATAGAAATTATTTGGTATTTACATATATCTGTCCTGTTTATTTCACTTAAGAGTATCACCTCAATGTGCATCCATTTAGCTATAAATGTCTTTAGTTTCTCATTCTTTATGGCTGAGTAGTACTCCATTTTATAAAAAACAAAAACAAAAAAACCCAAATTTTCTTTATCCAGTCTCCAGTTGACGGCCATTTGGGCTGTTTCCAAGTTTTAGCTATCACAAACCGTGCTGCTATGAACATAGGTGCACATATTTTGCTGTAGTATGATTTTTTAAATTCTTTTGGGAAGATAGCCAGTGAGGAAATATGTGAGTCAAACAGGACCTCTAGTCCTAGTTCTTTTTTTGTTTTTTATTCTTTTATTGGTACATTTTAGGTGTACAATATGTTTACATTTATCTCTGGGCAAAAAGATTTTTTTTTTGGTACAAGGGATCGAACTCGGGTCCTTGTGCTTGTGGGACAGGCGGTGGAACCACTGAGCTAAATCCCCGGCCCTAGTCCCAGTTCTTTGAGGTGTCTCCATACTGATTTCCACAGTGATTGCACCAGTCCACACTCCCACCAGCAGTGGAGCAGTGTTCCTCTTTCCCCACAGCCCCACCAGCATTTGTTATTGGTTGATTTTATGATAGCAGCCATTCTTTCTCGGGTGAGGTGGAATCTCAGTGTTGTTTTCATTTGTATCTCTCGAATGACCAGTGATGTTGAACATTTTTTCATACGTTTATTTGCTATTTCTACTTCTTTGTCTGAGAAATGTATGTTCATTTCAAATGCCCATTTTTGGATTGGGTCTTTAAATTTGATTTTTTTAAGTTCTTTATTCTAGATAGTGGACCTTTGTCTGAGGAATAGCTGGCAAGATTTTTTCCCACATTGTGGGTTGTCTCTTCACATTGTTGGTGGATTCTCTTGCGGTGCAGAAGCTTTTTAATAAGAAGAGATCCCACTTGTTGATTGTTTGTGCTAGTTCATGTGCAACTGAGGTTTTGTTTGTGCAATCTTTTCCTACACCAGTGTCTTCAAGAGTTCTACCTAACCTTTCTTCCAGATGGTTTAGTGTTTTTCTTTTAATATTTAGATATTTAATCCATTTTGATTTTACTTTGGTGCATGATGAGAGATACAGGTCTTGTTTTAATCTTTGGCAAGTTGAAACCCAATTTTTCCAGCACCATGTATTAAGGATGCTATCTTTCCTCCAGACCCTCACTGTACTCTTGAGTGTGATCTATATCTACCTAGAATAAATCTTTCTCATGTCTCTTTTTAAAAAAGGCATAAAGAAGCAAAAAATCACAAGTGTGGAGTTGAGAAGATATCACTTCAGTTTCTCCTTCACTGACTCCTTTGTTAAAGGGCAGAGACCTGGTTGAGCATGTGCTTTTCTTCGGGGTGGTTAAAACATTTTTCCCAAAAAGGGAAAAAGAAGGCAACCAGAGCACCAAGTGTGGGGGGGAACCCTGTGATTTGGGCCTCATTTAATTCCTTCTACACCAGTAGTACTCAGGCCAATGCATTTGGAGCCTCACTTAGAGAATGTGTGTGAGAATGGTCCCTGAGTAATCTAATTCTCTGATTTAGGTATGAAGAAAGTAAGGCCAGAAAAAAAAAAAATAGAGGATATGCTTGCCCAGAGCTAAATTGAAAAGAACAGGATTAGAACTCAAGTAGTCAATTGGATAAAGTCACAGGACTTATTTATGCATGCCTCATACCTTCATTTGCATGGTACATTGTTGGAGGGCAAGAGACCACAATTTATTTATCTATATCCTTCACTCTGCTCAGCAGTGCTCAAGAAGCATGGGTTAGTTGGCTGACTGCTTTATTATTTGGAATGCTGAGTTGTGTGACCGACACATTAGCTCCAGAGTCTGCATTCAGTTCTGCCCATGCCACTCACCAGCTGCATAGGATTATACAGGTTCTTAGCTGCTCTAGACCTAACTTTTCTCATTTGTGAAATGGGAAGACTATTTTCCTGCTAATACTGCTATGAAGATTGAATGAAGGGATGTGTGTAAATGTTGCATTCAGCTATTGCCATAAAAATACCGCATAAAAAAACTCCTACACTCAGAGGTTTAAAAGTAGTTATGTATTTTTTGCCCAACATATGTAAGTCAGCTAAGATCCAGCTGATGTAGGCTGGCTTTGGTTGGCCTTGGCTGTAAGTTGTAGCTTGGGTCTAGGTCTGCTTCATGTTTTGCTCTTCCCCTCTTAGTATTGTGCCAACCACGTTTTTTAATGATGATGACGAAACCTCATCCGGGCAAGAACATCCTCTTGCACCTTCCAAGGCCCTGAAGGGATCATGGCTGAGAATGTCGCATTGTTCAAAGCAAGTCATAGAACTAAGTCTAAAGTTGAGGAGTGGAGAAGTGTTCTCCACCCACCAGGCCGCCAGGGCAGGGTGCGGATGTATAATGCTACCACACAGGGGTGAAGATTTATGACTGGTGAATCAGCTTAATGCAAACATTGTGCACAGTGACTGATACATAATAAATGTTTATTGAATTTCTATTGCTAATGAACTTCCATGGATCCTTTGTTGGTAGGCATATGAAGTGTTACATTAGTAGGAGATGTGTCCATTCACCCACAAAGATTAATCCTTGGATTTATTTTTTTTTCTCCTTCCACAGATTTACTTTGCACCAAGGACAGGCTGTCAGCTAGTTTCTGCCAGACCCTAAAGACTATGAAGAAATGTTCCGTGCCCACTGTGAGGGCCCAGTGCTGTTTTTCATGTCCCCAGATACACATCATCCACACCCAAAGGCAAAGAAAGCAACAGTTGCTCAAAAACCCCAAAGCATGGTGTCCAGAAGGAAGCCACCCTCACCATCCACTGCAGCAGCCTGCTGACTGTGACATGCTTTAGCTCTGAAGGTCATTTCACCAAAAGTTTTACTTTACATCTTTCAGGTCCAAACAAACTCCATTGTGTTCCTCTAGCCCCAAACTGTCCCTCACAGGAGGCCTGGGACTGCCATCCTTGCTACTCCCTGATAAGAAGATGAAATATGCAGGAGAATCCCGCATCAGCGGGGAATCAGCTCCTAGGAAAGGTGCCACATTAGGCAGGTCTGTGAAATGATGTCTTCTTTCTGCTTAAATATAAAAACAAAGAGATCTGGCTTTTCCCAGACAACCTCAAGAGTTTCAGGAAACAGAGCCTTAATTACCCAGGGAACAAGTAATCTTTTTAATTTACCTTGATGATGCATCCTTTCCCACCTTCCTGGGGCAGCTGCTGATTCAAATGTCATGGGAGAGTTTTAGAAACATACATTTAATTCACCCAGGCAGAGGACAGCTTTCTTTACCCCGTATTCCATGTATAAGGGTAGGAAGAGAGCGTGCTCGCATTCTACCACCTGAGTCCCTGCGGGACTCCACAGGGCCTTAGTTTGCATGAAATTCCATATGTAAGGCCTGAACCTCTAGAGCAGTGATAGCAAACCTTAGAGACAAGGGCTGAAACTGCAGCCAAAACCCACTTATTTATAGCAAAAGTGCCAACACTGCAACTAAAGCTGAGTACTGTAGTTAGTTTAGAAAAAACAGTTTATACATTTATATCTTTCATCTTAAAAGAAAAACAAATAACATGCCGTGCCATGGGTTTGCCACTACTGCTCTAGAGTCTAGACTAAGAGGATGCAGACATTGGCCACAGTCTAAGGCATCTAGGTTAGTTACATAGAAAACATTTCAAAAACCCCGAAGGACAATTTCTATATAAAATCTTAAAAAGCAAGTGATCAGAAATCAATTTCTAGCCTGCATAACAAAAGAAATATGGACCTTTATCTTTTCCACTTTCCTGGCACATACTTATTCCTTCAAAAAGAATAAGTTTTTGAGCCTGACATTCTCTCTCTTGCCTAGTCCTTGCCTGAGCTGTGAGCTTAGCCCCCACTGTCATCTTGGGGCAGGCAGCTTATATATAAGGATGGCTACAAGCAGAGCCACTTCCTCTAGAGTGGAAAATGGAGCTCAGGATTAAACTCTTAAACACCAGGTAAAATGTACTAGGTCATACAAGAACTTCCAACAGATTTATAGCCTAAAGAAAGAGAGGGGACAAAATTTTAAAAAGTGAGGTAAAAATCAGTTACGGTGGGGCGTGCCTGTAATCATAGCATTCAGGAGACTGAGACAGGAGGATTGCAAGTTCAAGGCTGTCCTGGACTAGAAAGTAACATCCTGTCTCCAATAAACAAAAAAAGTGATTTCAAGATTGTCTACTTCTCAGTGCTCCCGTTAGTTACATTTAAAGGTATTTTACTCCTGGAGCTATTCCTCAGTAGTACAGTGCATGGATAGCATGTGCAGAGTTCTGAGTTCAGTTCTCAGACACACACACACAGAGACAGAGATAGAATTGAAAATATAGGTCATGTCATTTACTTTGGAGAAATTGACAAGTTAGGAGAATACAAGGCACTTATTTAATTTAGAAAGTTAGAATACTTACCCTGGACATTCGTATATCTATCAGTAGTAAAAGTAGACTATGGTCTCAAATTTGAAGCAAATTATCACACAAACTGATTTCTAAAGGAGGTCCTCATATCAAATGAATGCAGTGAGACAGGGTCGTGGGAGAAGGAGTATAAATCCCAAAGGGAAGACAGCTGAACCACTCCTTGGTGGGGATGGGTGGCAGGAATGTGGCCTTCATGTAATGGACAGCGTATTTTCAGACTCATATACAGATACACTTAATCTTCAGTGTGAAGCACAATGCCCCATCTCTCCCTTTAGTTGTCTACCCGTTCAGCAGAATGGTGCTATTAACAAATGGTGCTAATATCTAGATGGTGGCAGAATTGATATAAACATATAGGATTAAGTAGTGGCATAAATGGGTAAGTGTATGTGAAACTCCATGTAAATCTCCTCTGTAAATGTGGAATGGTGTTGCTGGCCAATGCTATTGCTTACGTACCATGAACAGCATTTTTATTATATGTTTTTTATTTTTTTCAAGCCATTACCATACATTACTCTGATAAATTCTTGTAGAAAATAAAAGCACTGGGCTTAAGATGAAATTCAAGATGGACATGAAAGAGGAGAGGAAAGTAGAAATGTTTGCCTAAGTCAAGGATTTTATTTCTAGATTATAACACATTCTTGTATTTTCTATTTTTCCATATAAACAGTGCTGGCTGATGACAATCTCTGGTGAAGAAAAAAAAACAGTTTCAGAGAGAGCACAGTTAAATGGTTAGTGGCATGAATTGAGGAGAATCTCATTTTTTCTAATGAGGCAATTTGCAAAGGCTGTTTCTGAAGCACTGTGTAGGCTTTCAGAGGGATTAATTTAGTAAGCCAGATTGATTTAACCTGAGACTGTACTAGCATTGAGTGAAACGTGTTATCAGAGACCTGCAGGCATGCAAAACTCAGGAACAAACCAGGATTCCTACTGACCTCAACAAACTGAACTAGGCCAGATTTCCCAGTACATGTCATTTATAATGGTAAACTCATGGGGAGAATCTGGCCAAATGTTCTGTGCTCTCTCAAGTTTCTCAAGGGCCTAATCATGCATTATGGACATTCACTTCCTGTATTGAAGTTGTGTTGTGAGACATTTGTGCAGGCATTCATCAGCGGTGCTTGCTATAGGAGGCAACTGTCAACCACTCAACAATGGGTCATCAGAGTTTCTGCAAATCCTGCTACTTGCAATACTAGCTGAAGACTCTGAAACCAATAACTTGGATAGTGTCTTCATTTCTTTGATGTTCATGAAACAGCATTGTTGGGTTACTTCATCCAGATCCTCCTCCTTCCCACCTTGCAGGGGCAAGTGAGAAATATAGCAAGACACCCTGGATACACATCTATCATGAACCAGAGAGGGCCGCAACAGGGCCTGGTGCTTAAATATGTCAAGGCTCTAAAGCCAGGTTTGGTTTACATTACCTTTCACAGTGGTAGAGTTGTCTCTTCTCTAGAAAGTAGTGGGTTCATTTAATTCTTGAACGTCAAAACATAATTACAAAAAATACGTATGACAAAACAATATTCTAAGAAACTTAATAGTGAATAGTTTTTAAAATTAGAAAATCATTTTCTGGTATAAAGAATCACCTCCTTGTGGAGGAATGCTTTGTTCTGTGAGGGGTTTTCTTAAACAAGAGCATGGGGTCCATCAGTCTCCTAAGACAGCCAATCCTCCCCCACCATATGACATTTTCAGAGATCCCATGAGTGTTGTGAGCAGCCTTCATCAATTATCTGAGACGCAGTTTGAGGGGTTATATTTTTGCAGACAATAATTCCCATTTAACTGATTAAAATCCTCTAAACTCTGAAAGTTATACATAGCTACCCTGGAGAATGCAGGGGTTAGCTTTTTCCTTTCTGACTTTAAGATGAAGCTCTGGGACAGCATATCTGGTGCTCAATCCACAGTGATTCACTTTCCAGGGAGAAACCACATGATATAAACTTCCAGGTGCTACATCTTAGCCATCATACTTAATGCTACTCTTATTGATTATATTGCTACTTTGTATATTATTATTTTAAGTTATGTCATTAAAAATAATATGGTGAGAAAAGCACATTTCTACCTATCATTGTTCTCCAAAGTGGTTGTATGACACATATGGCCCAACCTACTTCCCTTCTATGTCTCTGTGTTGCTTCACTACCCCTCCTGCTCCAGTGTTCTTAAGGGATATGCTGGTGGGTACCACCTTACTTAAAGTCAGACTGTAATAATAACCTGTCTTTTTGTGGCACCAATAAATGGCCAAACTCATTGATGTTTCCATGTGATTCATTTATACCACTGTGAAACTTCTTCCACCTACCAATGGAGTTTAACAACCTGCTGGAAGATGCAATTTTTTCTTCCCACACTCCTTCCATATTCATTGCTTCCCTATCCCCAGCCAAGTACATTACCAATGAGTCACATCCAAGGTGAGGTAGAATTTAAGTCTCTTCTCATGATTGTGCAACAACTGACATTATCCCCCTATGATAATCAGAAATGAAACCTAAAATTGCCCCATACTAAATTCTATCTGTTCAGATATGTAGTTCATAGCATAACCTATTCTAAGTGCAGAAAATTATTAAGAGAAAATAACTCACCTCTAGAGGAATTTGCTTTGGGAATCCAATCTTTTTTCCAAGATAGTGTTCAGTTAAGTTTAACTAGCCAAAGGAGAATTTGCAGCATATGAATAAATAAAGCCATTGAGGTAAGGAAGAGCTAGCTAGGTCCTATAGGAAATTCTTAGAATGAGAATGAGTGGGGGGTGGTAGGAAATCTGTTTTGAGTCAAAGAAGGCACCACAGAGACCCATGAATATCTCCCTAATGTAGCTTTAAAATTATCCTATGACCGATAGGTAACTCTTATCCTACAAAATTCAGGTCAAATGTTACTTTCCTTGGCAAGCCTATCCTGGCCATGCCAGAAAGACTGAGGCAGTCCTCTTCTGCTATATGTTACTCATGATCCACTAGAAATTAGCTCTCTGTCCAGCACAATTTTGTTCCCCAAGAGATGTTTTTAAATACCTGGAACATTCTAGGTTTTTACAACTGGAAAGGGAAGGGCATGCTACCTAGTAAGTAGCAGCCAATGATGCTGCTAAACATCTCCAGGAAGATATATCCCAATGATAAATCAGAAGCTAAAAACAGAAGCTGAAAAATGATATACTAAAGGTTTGGATTAATCATCCTCCTGCAATTGAGTTTTTCTATCAAACTGAAAGTAGACATAATCAGCCAGATCAAAATATAAGCTATACTAGTGGTGACGCTAGTTTGAGAGCATGTCTTGGGTGCAAATGGCAAAGGGTTTCCCACTTTTCACGTGTCCATCCCCCACTGCAGGTAAAAGAACTGCAGATGCAGCCCTCCTGCCAAAGGCTGTCTGAGCTGAGAACAGGGAAGGAGAGAGAAAGAGAGAAAAATGGGCCACTCAAACCTTTAACCTCAACTACATCTCATGGCCATTGACTTTTCACTAGTATTAGCTTATGACAGGAGTATAATGACCCTAAATGAATATACGAATTTGTGGGAGAGAAGTATAAGGTATGATCAAAATATACAAAATACACAGTGAATATTCAAATTTTTTAAATGATTATAATAAAATAAATTGCCATGAATCCCCTTCAGAATACTTCCCCTCACTTCAGACACACTTATACTATTGCTCTTGCCACTTTCTGAAGTAGTTCTGGAAGTCCTCTCTCATTAGTGTCTTTAGAAAGTGTACTCAAAAAATATGGTGAAGGCTGCTGCTGATTGCCTTCTGATAAAAACATTATAGCGTGTACAAATTTACTTTAATCAGTGGATCTGGCATTGTCCAAATTCTAGCTCTTCTCTAAAGTCAAAATAACCACAAAAAAGCAAATATTTTGAATTGATTCAGGACATGAAGGCAGCTAAAACAGCACAGCTAAAGATATAAAAGAAGGCTTCCACAACTGTTTTAGAAAATGCCAAGAATGATGGGATAGGTGTGTTCAAAGTGAGGGGAGTATTTGGAGGGGAATTAATGGTAATATGTCTTTTATTGTAATACTTTCTTTAATTCTTTTA
>NW_004624759.1:21100251-21157516 GCF_000247695.1 Heterocephalus glaber
AGGGGAAGTGGGAGGGGTAGGGGAAAGGAAAGAAGGGAAAAGAAAAAATATGAGAAAAGGAAAAAAATGGAAACAAAGTCTTTTCAAATAGGGAAGGGTGGAGGGGGTGAAAGGAGGGTAGGGGAAGGGGAAATAATAAGAACCAAGAGACTCATGTAAAGGTACAAGATCCCAATGATGAATGTAACTGAATTCTATACCTAAAATATACCAATAAACTTAATGGGGAAAAAAAAAGCTCATGGGTGTCTCCTCTGCCTTCGGGGTTCATTGGTGGAAATGATTAAGTCTTGAATCTGAGCTCTCCAAGGTCTGATCTGCTGATATTTTGTGACATGATGATGACTTCTTATAGTCTAGCCACTGTGAAAACACCCCCTAAGCCCTCTTCTCCTATTCAGTTCCTCACTATAAACCCCTCCTTTGGGTAATTATTACCTAATTCAACTTTTCCTGGTGTAATGAACAAAGCTAAGATGGATGCTGATTTGTTTTTGTACTTCATCACTCCACACTATCCTGGGTCTAATGTAGGGGTGAGATGCCAAGTAAACTAGGGGACATCTCGTTTCAGTCCATAGTTGCTAATTGCTGAGTGTTCTTCAGACTCCAAGGAGGTCCATTCAAGGCACTTTTACATGCTGGTTTTTCTACACTGGTCAGTTGCAGAAGACTAAGGGACACTCCTACTGGATCAGAAAAACTTTACTGTTCCCGCTGGGCAGGGTGGTGTAGTCCTATAATCCCATCACTCTTGGAGGCTGAGGCAGAAGGACTGCAAGTTCAAGACTAACTTGGGCAACTTAGGGACTTAACAAGACCCTGGGGCTGGGGATGTAACTCATCCTGAAAGCTGTAGGTTCAATTCCCAGTACTGTGAAAAAGGAAGGAAGAAGAGGAAGAAGAGAAGATGGGTGGGGGGTCATGGCACCACATGCCTATAATCCAGCAGTCTGAGCTGATGACACAGGAGGATCACAAATTCCAGCCCCACCTGGCACTTGGGTAATTTAACAGGAATTTGTCTCAAAATAAAAAATAAAAACTTGCCTAGGGATGTAGTTCAGAGAAAAAATCCTGGTTAAATCCCCAGAACTGAAAAGGAAGGAAAGAAGGAAGAAAGAAGGAGAGAAAGGGAAGAAACTGCACTGTTCCAGTACTAAGTGCTGCATTCCAAGCTGTTCTTGGTGTTGTAAGAATGACCACCATTTCATTATGAACATATGTTTGGTGGAGCAGAGATTAAGACAGAGCACAGAGGAATGGCTTGTCTCTGCTCCATATTGCTAAGGCCTGCAAAAACTCTCATTGAAAACAACTCCGTCCAAACTAGGAGACTTGACCAAACTGTACCATTCTGTCTAGCAGTTTAACACAAAGTTAGTGGACAACCCAACCCTCCTCCTTCCCACCAAGTCCCTGTCTGGAAAAGCTCAAGACTACCACAGAATTTCCTGTTTGTTCCAGCAAACACATACGGCTTCAGATCTCCCTTTTCTTACAGTATTTATTAAAAATTTGCAATTGAAAATCCTTTCCCTGTCTCTTTGAGATAGATAAATGATAGATGATAGATGATAGATAGACAGATAGACAGACAGACAGACAGACAGACAGATAATCTCCTACAAAATAGGAGTGTCTTTCTCGGGGGCCTGAAAACTGTTCATCTGAAATGTAATAATCAGGAAAGATAGGGCCCTTGTTTCCCAGTCTCTGTGGGAGGGTAGAAGCCTCATTTTTATACTTTCCAGTTAGGAGACACAGATAACCTATTCACATTGACTAACCCTCCACCTACTTTTTGTAGTTGTTCTCCTGACTATGCTGAAGCCTCCATTTATTCCTCCCTCCCTACTCCCTCATTTTATCCTTAAAAGATCCAACAAAGTTTGTGCAAATCAGAGATGAGCTCAGATTACACTGGGTTCCATTCCCTATTGCAAAAGCCTTTAAAATCTGTTTTTACATTCTTAGTGACCAACTTTTTCCCTTTGACAATGTCTGGTTCTCATTAGGGAAGACTCAAATAGTTGGGGATTACCTGAGTTGTTGGGGGCTAGAATCATCTGAAGGTTCCTTTACTCACAGGGTCTGGTGACTGTGTTGGCATGATATAAAGGCAGGGCTGAGCTGAGACTGTCAACTGGATCAACATGTGGCTTCTTTATGAGCTTAGGCTTTTTGCAGTACATCAGCTGTGTTCCAAGAGGGAGTTTCTCAAAAACAAATGGCCCAAAAACAGGTGTTCTTAGAGAACAGAAGAACCAGATGGATGCCCCTGGACTTTTTATGGCCTATCCTAAGAAGTCACAGATTATCACTTCTTGGCCAAAGCATTTAAGAGGCTGAGGAAGAAGGATCACAAGCTCAAGGCCAGCCTGGACTATATAGCAAGAACCCTGTCTTTAAAAAAAGTAATAATAATTCACAAGTCTTCCCTGATTGAAGGGGAGAGAACATAGACCACATCTTTCTTTCAATGGAATGAATGTCAAAAAAAAAAAAAGTGGAGCTGTTATTGAAAACACCATATGTGTCAAGTTCTAAGTTCAAACACAGTAGATCATTCACACATTCCACATTTGCAAATTCACTTCCTTGTGAAAATGTATTTGTAACCCTAAAATCAATATTCAATTGCTTTCACAGATGTGGTAAAAAATTTGATTCACATTATGTCATACTGTCAGCTGAGTTCTGAATTCCAACAGCATTCTGCCTTTTTACTTTAATTCTCATACTATAAATAAGTGGCTTTGTCAAAGTCTATTTGCTGCCACATTTTCTGAATTTTTGTCAGTAACTTTGTTCTTTCAAATGGTCTCCAAATGTAGTGCTAAAGTGGCCAGGTGTTCCTAAGCACAAGAAGGCTGTGATGTGCATGCTGAAGTTTGAGAGCCATTGGGTTAACATGATCTCTATAGAATAGAGCATTATGCAACCATGGAGATTAGGGGTGAAGCATTTTATTATATTCTATAGTTAGTGGTCTATAAAAGGTATGGAACTCTTCCAAAAATCTTATAGAAGAATGTAACAGTTTTATTCAAAATAGCAAAAAGCTTTTCTGATGTGCAACAATAGAAGAATAGATTAATAAACTGTGATATATTTATATGAAATACTACATACAAATTAATAAAAATGAATGGATTACTCATGTATGGAATACTGGATTACTTCATGTAACAACATGGAAGAATCTCAAAGATTGTGCTGAGCGCAATAAGCTTTGCACAAAATAGTACATACTGTATAATTCTTTTTTAAAAAAATTAAACTTGAAAACTGGCAAAACCAACCTACTGGTAATGTGGAAAAAATTCAGAGTGGAGGTTGTCTGTAGGGCTTGTATGAAAGTAGAGCTCCTGGTAGACATCCCCTGCTCCTGGGTAGGAAGGATCAGCATAGTGAAAATGGCCATACTTCCAAAACTGCTATATAGATTCAATGCAATCCCAATTGAAATTCCAGCAGCATACTTCACAAACCTTGAGAAAAAAATCCAAAAATTCATTTGGAACAAGAAGAGACCCAGAATATCAAAAGCAATTCTAGGTAACAGAGACATGGCAGGGGGTATTACAACCCCCAACTTGAAACTATATTATAAAGCTACTGTGATGAAAACAGCATGGTACTGGCAAAGAAACAGACCTGAGGACCAGTGGAACAGACTAGAAGGTGCAGAAACAACTCCAGACACACTCAGCCACCTCATCTTCGACAAAGGAGCCAACACCCTCACTGGAGGAAAGATAGCCTCTTTAATAAATGGTGCTGGAAAAATTGGGTTTCAACCTGCCAATGATTAAAACTAGACCTATATCTCTCACCATGCACTAAACTAAAATCAAAATCAATTAAAGATTTAAATATCAAAACAGAAACACTGAACTAGCTGGATGAAAGGTTAGATAGAACTCTTGAAGACATTTTTGTAGGCAAAGATTTTACAAACAAAGCCTCAGTTGCCCATGAGCTAGCTCAAACAATCAATAAGTGGGATCTCTTCTTACTAAAAAGCTTCTGCACAGCAAGAGAAACCACTGACAAAGAGACAACCCACACTGTGGGAAGAAATTTTCACCTGCTGTTCCTCAGACAAAGGTCTACTATCTAGAATACATAAAGAACTTTAAAAAATCAGACCTCCCAAATTTAAAGACCCAAACCAAAAATGGTCATCTAAAATGAATGGACACTTCTCAGACAAAGAAGTAGAAATAGCAAATAAATATATGAAAAAACTGTTCAACATCACTGGTCATTCAAGAGATGCAAATGAAAACAACACTGAGATTCCACCTCACCCCAGAAAGAGTGGCTGCTATCAAGAAATCAACCAATAACAAATGCTGGTGGGGCTGTGGGGAAGAGGAACATTGCTCCACTGCTGGTGGGAGTGCAGACTGGTGCAACCACTGTGGAAATCAGTATGGAGATACCTCAAAGAACTAGGACTGGAAGTCCCATTTGACCCAGCTATTTCCCTGCTGGGTATCTTCCCCAAAGAATTAAAAGAATCATACCACACTGATATATATGCACCCATGTTCATAGCAGCACAGTTTGTGATAGCTAAAACTTGGAAACAGCCCAAGTGCCCAACAAGTGGAGACTGGATAAAGAAAAAGTGGTTTTTAAAAATAAAATGGAGTACTATTCAGCCATAAAAAATGAAAAATTAGAGACATTTATAGCTAAATGGATACACATTGAGGTGATCCTCTTAAGTGAAATAAATAGGACACACATGTGTAAATACCAAATAGTTTCTCCAGTGTGAGAAACTGAAAGTGTAAATAAGGACTAAATGGAGGGTAAAGCAGTGGTAAATATTTTGGCTTTGCACCTGCAGATGCACAAATGTGGTAGATTCTGCACCCTTCATAGGAGGTCCCAGCACTGTTGAGCCCAGGTACCACAGCAGCAACTTCTATAACAAAATCCTCATTCTCTGGCTTACTCTTTTTTTTTTTTTTTTTGGCTTACTCTTGATACTCCCTTTCTTCTGTTTCCTGAGATCACCTCCCAGATATATTTGTATCCAAGTCCTTATTCCAGGCTCTACTTCTGAAGGACCAAACTAAGACAATTGGGTGAATGTTGGAGATGAAAGACACTGAGTACTATGGCATGGGAAGCATTGGACAGTACCATAAAAGACAAAGATGGCAGACATTGGCTTTGTATGTGTTACCTCCTTACCAACCCTGGGGTTTCCATGTTTTTCACTAAACTGAATATGTCTGGTTAGTTCTTCTACACACCAGGATCTATCCACTTTTGCATTTTGACCTTATTTGGAGAAAGCCCAGAGTGGTAGCTTGGAGTCATAGGGTTGAGTGTGGGTGGGTCAGCATTAAGCTCCACTCTTTCTGCTGTTCACACATGCCCATTTCTTAAGCCACTCCCTGAATTCTTACCTCTTGTTTTCCAGATGCCCAGCCTGATCTTTGAGCACCATGGAGAGTCTTTTTAATCACAAATTTAATGCCTCACATTGCAGAAGTAGATTTTGCTTCTTGGACGTAAGTCACTTTGCCTGATGTTAATGAGAAGGATTGATTAGAACAGCATTTCTCTATGTCTTCACATATGGCATGAAGAAAAAAGATCACACATGCATGGCCTACTAGCAACCAGATGAGACCAGATCTGATCACACTGGCCTCTGAGGGGTTCCATACCTCAGGAACACTTGCAAACTCTTGCCACATCAGTTTGGAAGGTTAAAGTTTACATAATCCTTCTGTCCCACCCAGTTGTATGGACATGACTCTGAATCCTTCCTGCCTTAAATTGTCCTCATTTTGATGCCTTTGAAGTCTGGATGTAAGCCATGAGTGATCTCCTCTACCTTATTGCCCTTCTAAGTGCCAGGCAACCCTACGATATACCCTCTTTCCCAAATATTCAATACAAATTAGCAATACTTACACAAACACAACTACTCTCTAGAAGACAGGAAATAAAATATTGTCCACTCCAAGATAAGGTCATTTGGGGACAGTGAGCCCAACCTTGGGTACTATTGTCTCACATCCTGAGGCCAACTGCAAGATCTCATCTGCACTCCCCTCACAGTCTATTCATGATGCATCTAAGAAGTCTTCTAGGTGAAGGATGTTTCTCCTGGTCTCCTAAATTGCCTCTCTTTCCCCAAACTTCTCCATTTTGCCTTTTCCAGACCAGCATGTCCATGGCCAAAGTACTCAGTTCCACAGGACCTCACATTTTAAGTACAGTCTTGGTCAAAACCCTGAGTCTGACCATGTATGGGCTGCCTCCTAGTGGCTGCCTTCAGGAAAACAAGTTCATCTACACTGCAAACCCAGCACTGGCATTTGCCACTTAAAAACAGCACCGAGTCTCCATAGGAAAGGACGAGTCCTGTAAGGAGAAATTAGAGTGCTAAATATCAACTAATAAGCACAGACACTTTTCTATAAATTGATGAAAATAATTGCAAGTGGAGTCCAATGGATGGAGCCTTGGGGGTCCAGCATAAATGTGAGGGTATACAAAATGGCAGACAATGAATAAAGTGATGAATTTCAAGAGTAAATTATCTCACTTTGGCCTTTGTGGATTGGGAAATGGATGTTATATATTGGTAAGAAGTCAATAGCTTTTTTTTAGCTTTCATTGCTTTTATGATCCACCTAGGAGCAGAACATTAAAAATGAAAACTCTCCTTCATTCATCTGATGGTTGGGGAAATAAATTTACTGAAATTGACATCTGAAGATTAAACAGAGGAGATACAGTATAAAGTTACAAACATACTAGCATATTTCTTTCTCCTCTTCTCTTCTTCCCCCCCACCCTGCCCCGCCACTGGGAATTGAACAAAGGGCTTCATTCATGCTAGGCAAGCACTCTAACATTCAATGACATTCCAGCCTCTTCTCTCCTTCTTACTGAGGGAGATACAACTCTGGCAGCAAGAGTTATTTCTAAACTAAACTTGCAGATTATTGGGAGCAAGGGATTGGAGGCGAAGGTGGTACAGCTGTGCACTTGCTTTATAAGAATATTTTCTTTCTATATAAACCTCACAGTGAAATCTTGGTGATGATTAATTTGTACCTAGGCTTATACGTATATATTTTTACAACACAATTCTAAGAGCCAGGATCTCCCAAGATACATTTACTGGGCTACTCTTTATGACCTCTGGGAAATGAAGTAGGAAGAGAAAACTAGGTTCAATGATACCTGTAATCCAAGCTATTAGGGAGGTTTAGGCAGGAGGATTAAAAGTTCGAAGCCACCCTGGCAAATGAGACCCTGGCTCAAAATAAACAATGAAAAGAGCTAGGAATGTGTCTCAGTGGTAGAGTATTAGCCTAGCCTATGTGAGGTCCTGGGTTCCATCCCTAATACCATAAAGAAGAAGTGGGAAGAGAAAATATCCACTGTGGCCAAGTAAAAATGGGCCTCTGGGGCTGCTAGCAGGTTATTTGGTAGATGACCCTCAGCCATGTCTAGTTTAGTCTGAGCTGGACATGGTGAAAGCCATACTCCAAGCTTGCCCAGTGTTTTGATAAACGAAAAGGTGACCTCCTGTCATTTAAGATTGGGCAAGTGTGATAGGGAAAACCTGGAGTTTGAACCATTTCCTCCTTCCTGCCTTTATTCACTTGCTCACTAAAGATGGTACTGGCTTCCTGTTCTGCAATTAGCGCAGTCCTTTAAGCTGCGGTGAATGGTGAATTCAAAGAAGTATTAAGACAGGGTTCTGCCCTTCAGGTGTCTGCCACCTAGCAGAGTACTAACCTATACATCCACCCCAAAAGAAAAATCCAAACACAAAACATCAAAAAAGGGGCTAATTTGAAGACACCAAAATAGAATCGTTAGTGGATGGGGAATCAGAATAATAAGCTATTGAATTCAGAAAGGAGATGACCCACAGGGAGAAAAATACTCTGAGTAACAGTGTTAGCAGTGCTTTATTCAAAAAGGTGGAAAGTAAGTCCAAGGTTTCCTGGCCTCTCCTGGAGAATGTAAAGGAATGCAAAGCAAATTGCAAGTGCAAATGAGAACTATATCGCAAGTTCTTTAAACTTTTCTTTCTCTTTTAGTTGTCCTACATCTAGAGAGATTAATTTTCTCAGACTATAATTCTTCCCACTGCTGTCAGGAAGCCCAACTTTCTCCCATTACTCCAACTTCTCCTGGCCTGTGTGTGCCAAATCATCTTCCTCATTGGGCAACATACAGGAACAAGGCTTTCAATAAGGGACCTTCTTTAGAAGATAGAGAAAGAAAAGAAGCTGAGCAGGCAAAAGCAAAACACAAGTTGTCCTTAGCAGGGCACTAGTGTAGAGCAAAACAGAGAAAAGGGAACTCAGTGGCATTGTCAAACTTTATCCCTTATCACTAGTAAGACTGGTAGATAGATAGGTTCTATCACCTGTAAAAGGTGCTTCAGGCTATTCAACATCAGACATGGTCAGGGGGCTAAGACACTGGCAAGGATGACCTCATAAAACATCATAAAATGCCCATAATTAATTCCAACTGAACAATGATTTAGCCAAACAATCATAAACTTACTCATATTTGATTTAATGGGCTTAAGAATTGTTGATGAAATCAGTGTATATTCACAACACGTGCTTTGGAATTTCAACCATCTGCACACGTGTCTGAGCAGAGCGGGAGGATCATCTGCTTCCAAATGCCCTATAATGTACATTTGTTTTCTACAGTTGTTCTCTACATCCCCACGGGCTCTACATCTGTGGGTTCAACCAACTATGAATGGAAATTTTTAAATAGTGTATCAGTACTGAACATAACAGACTTTTTCTTTCTTTTTGGGATGCTGAGAATTTAACCCAGGGTCCTGCATAGCTGGGCAAGGGGGAGGTATACTCCCAGCCTCCCCACCAAGGGAGAGGGAATTAGAGTTACGGTTAGGGTTAGTCAGGGTAGGAGAGTCAACTTGAACTTGAGTAGGATCCAGACTTATCTTGGACAATGTATAGATGAATAACTGGAAAATTGTGCCTCTACAATCTTAGCATGCTTCAGTTCACAAGCTTGGCTTTCAGAAGGCCACTCAGGAAGATGAGCTATTAAGTCATGACTGTATCTGGCCAAAATGGAAGCAGCAAATTAGAACCAATGGATCTTGAGCTCAAACTCTTGACATGTGCTCCCCACCCACCCTAGGACCCTCAGCCTCGACTCCTGCCTACCAGCTCTGCCCACTACCAAAGATGTGAATCACAGAATCCCCAGAAGGAAAAGAAGTGAGCAGAGGGCCTATGTGGGCAAATCCTATTTCAAATGCACCAATTATCTTTCCTCTTCACTCAGACAAAGGAGCTAATTCTCATCTTGATTACAGGTCACCCTGAATCATTCATGAATTGTTGGGGTTTCACAAATAGCTCCCTCATTTCATTCTAGTAAGCCAAACTCAATCAGTAATTCCTTATAAAGTTATCCAGCATTAATTACAGATTTGGGAATTAAAATACGTAACAGAACCATGTGGGAGTTTGCTGTCTGCTGTTTCCATCTGGAAGTTACCAAAAATGGGACATGAAGCAGGGTGCTGAGGACCAGGAGCTGAGAGGCAGCACATCTTAGCTCTCTCTTCATTGATAAGATGGTGTGGGCAATGTTTGACCTCCCTGAGAGCATCTCAGTTTCCTGTAAAACTGATATGTAGGAAAGGGCCTGGAAAACAGGAAGGGCCCCAGATACACCCACTGTCCTACACTTTCCACAAGAAAGACTGCTTCCTTGAGAGTCTGACATCCACCCAACATCCTTCTTCCACTGTCACTCCCCCTTGTTCATCAACACCTTTGGCTTCTGTTCAGTCTTCTTTCTGCAGAAACAAATGGAGACCAACCGCATGAGGAAAAAAAGTCTATTTATTTTCTTAGCACTGAGCTACATCCGCAGTCATTTTTACTTTTTTTTTTTTTAATTTTGATACAAGGTCTTACTAAATTGCTAAATTGCCCAAACTGGGCTGGAATTTGTAATCCTTTTGCCTCAGCCTCCTAGAATGCTGGGATTACAGGTGTGTACCACCACACCCAGCTAAATCTATTTGTTTTAAAGTTTCTGTAGAGATGGAGTCAAACATTGTCCTGTTTCACAAAGTCCAAACGCAAAAGAGTGGAAACACTTTATAGTGGATAACAGGGATGGCTTCAGGCATGTTCTGATGGAGAATATTGGTATCAAGAAGCTGTAAGTGACTCTGACTAGCAGAGTCATCCTATGGGATTGGTTAAGGGTGCATATTTGGCTTTTTCTAGTTATTCGAAAGTTGGAAATGGGGTCAAAAATTAGGGAAGCTGTCAGTTACCCATCAAGTCCTGGTCATTTGGGGTGGATTGTTATAAAACTTGTTGTTTAGCCTATTGGATTGTTACTAAAGATAGCAATTTGACTTCCTGCAACTCTAAATTACTGCAGGAGTTTCAAGCTGTTTAATGTACATACAGGGGTTGGTTCGGTTGGTTTCCTAGACAGGTGGTTATGGGGTGTGAGTCAAAATTATGTGGTCTTGGAGCTGAGGATTTAGCTCAGTGGTTCTGTCACCTGCCTCACAAGCACAAGGACCCGAGTTCGATCCCTGGTACAAAAAAAAAAAAGAGAAAAAAATTATGTAGTCTGGCTATAGTCATTTTTATATTTAATATCATTTCCCTCTGTCAGTCCTACTCGTTTCCCAGAGAAAATGTCTAATGATCCACCCAACTCTCTTTGTTCTAAAACTTGTTTTCGCATAAATTACATGGGGGAACTTGTTTAAAATGCAGGCTTTTAGCTTGGTGTGGTGCAGCCCTATAATCCCACCACTCTGGGAGGCTGAGGCAGAAGGATTAAAAGTTCAAGCCCAGGTTGGGCAAACTAGCCACTTATGGAGACTCTGTCTCAAAATAAAAAATAAAAAAGGTTGGAGATGTAGCTCAGTGTGAATGCCCTGGGTTCAATTCCACAACTACAAATAAAATAAAATATAATAATGAAATAAAATGCAGGCTCTTTGTCCCAGGTAGGTTCCAATAATAGAACTCAATAGGTTTGGAGAAGCCTTCAGAATTTGCAAGTAATGCCAATACAGATGGTCCCAGGATCATCGAGAAATCCTCTATTTTCTCAATTCCTTGACCTGACCAATAAAATTGACCCAAAGATCTCTCAGACATTTTCAAAACACACACACACACACACACACACACACACACACACACACACGGGCCCTGTGTTTGAGATGAACACCAGAAATACTCCTTCTTGAAGTGGTCAGCCTTGGTACAAAGTGTAATTGTGATGTTCTTTTTTTTTTTTGCTTTTTTTTATAACTTTATTTTGTGAGTTTTTTGGGTTTTGGTGTTTTGGTTTTTTGTTTGTTTGTTTTGTTTTGGTACCAGGGATTGAACTCGGGACCTTGCGCTTTTGAGACGGGCGGCAGGACCACTGAGCTAAATCTCCAGCAATTGTGATGTTCTTAAAAGGAACATGCAGACCCATTTAAAGCATTGAAGAAATCCAACATCCAGTGGCATCTTGCTTGCTCCAATGGAATTTCTATTACTCCAGCCTCATCACTGGTTGGTGCCATAGGACATAGAAGTTCTGTAACTACAGTGAAAATCACTTGCCCACGTAGTTGGATTCAGCTCTTTTTGTTTTTTTCTTAATGAAGTTGAAACGCAGGTCCTTGTACATGCTAGGCAAGAGCTCTACCACTGCACTACATCTGCAGCCTTTTAATTTTTTTTATTTTGAGACAGGCTGGCCTCAATCTTTCATCTTCCTGCCTCAACTTTCCAAGTAGCTGGGATTTCAGGTGCTCCCCCACGATGCTCGGCTTGTGCTCAACCCTCACAGGAATGATGCTGAGATGATGGTTTGCCTCTAGGCTCAGATCACACCAACTACTCAGGGAAAAGGAAGCCTCTAGCGCAAACCTGAGGGAGACTGCAGGTAAAATCCTGCTTGAAAGAGCCACACCAGCCCTTGGAAAACTTTTTAAAATATCCCATCTTCCTCTATTCCAAAGTTCCTCTTTACCCTTACTTCATTAATGTAAGGTGACCACCAACAATGCCGATTCACCAAAAAAAAAAAGACTGAAATATCAGCTCTCTACACATTTATGTGGAAGAGGTTATCAATACGATCCTCAGAGAGGAAAGGGTAAGAGGAGAAGATAAATAAAATGTATCAAATGCCTCCTCCAAGCCACTTCAAACTTGCTTACATTTTAAACTTATTTTTCATTATCACCCAGGACCCTATCAAACACAGTAGATTGAACCATAGGAAGTAGCCACTTTCATGGGTCAAAACCTGTTTCATGTTGGCAATCTCATACAGTTCAAGCTAATATTTTGAGTAGTAGGTAAATATAGGGTTTAGGATCTGCATTGATATGGTTTTTGTTACTATGATGAAATATCTGAGGCTGAGTAACTGATAAAGAAGAGAGATTTATTTTGTCTTATAGTTTGGGAGACCCGGTGTCAAAGGGCTGTACCTGATCATAGCCTTCCTGCTAGCAGAGTCCCAAAGTGACACAGGGTATGAGACAGGAAGCACAAATGTGTATGTCTTTTACTCTCTCCCTCTCTCTTTCTCAGAAAATCACAAGAATTCAATCATGGGACCCCCTCCACCCTGATGACCTTACTTCAAACCCTATAGTCAGATTAAGTTTTCTCCCTCTTAATATCTCCCAATGGGATTAAATTTCAGCATACAAACCCTTGGAAAACATATTTAAGCTATGAAGTGTGTTAAAAAAAATACAGTGAGTGTTTAAATTTATAATTTGTTACAGTAAAAAGAAATATTGCCTTTAATCCCTCACAATATAGACCTCTTCACTTGAAACATACTTATTATTCTTTTTAATTTTTTTATTTCATTTGTACATGTTTACAGTTCATGTAGTTCACAGTTGTCTTGGAGAACGGTTACATGTGTATATTACATCATGTTTCTTTCTTTTTTTATAATTCCCTTCCTCCCTCTTTCCTCCTTCCTCTTCCAGGTCCCCTATCCCAGTTTCCATTTCTGTTATTATTTGTCTTACCTCATGTTATGGCCTATAATGTTTACGTTAATTGGGGTTATTAGCTTCCTCTATGTGGCAGATCTTTATTCTTATTCTCCTTCCCCTCCTCCTCACTCCTCCCCCTTTTCCCCTTGGACCACTTCCCTGTTGCAAGAGATCCATCCCCTTGTACCTTTCTTTGTTTGTACTTTGCCTCACTCAAATGAGAGATACCATATGGTATTTAAGCTTGTGTAACAGGTTTATCTCACTCAACATTATATTATCCAGGTGCATCCATTTTCCTACCAATGTCTCAAATTTGTCATTCTTTATAGCAGAGTAGTATCCTAATATATATATCAATCATATTTTCTTTATCCAATTGTTGAAGGGTACACAGGCTGCTTCCAGGATTTAGCTATTATGAATTGTGCTGCTATAAGCATTGATATGCATGTATTGCTGTAGTATGATGACTTAAGCTCTTTAGGGAAGATACCTATCAGGGTATCAGCTGAACTCTTCCTCTATGATGCTATTCAAACATTCAGATCTGATATGAATAGAAAGCATATGACAACAGTGAATAAGAACATATTTCTCAATCAATGACATGAAGTGATGACTAACATCACTTTAATTGAAAATAACTCATCTCTTTGGTTTACTTCTTGAGTATGACAAACAGCTGTCCTCTTTAGGTCTCTGATTTTGGGTCGAATATTTCTAGCTTCTCTTTGAGAAGGGCACAGACTCCACCACAGAGAGGCTGAGACCTTTAATAGGATAGGAGGGTCAAACTGGGGCTAGTGGATAGGGAAGGAAGTTCAGAATCAAACTCTGTTGTCTTGGGAAGACCAGTCCCACCCAGGGCATCACCATGGAAAGTGATTGAAAGCCTTTCCCATTGATACATCCTGGTCCTGTCATTGTGTTAAAACCCTTTTGCAGCTGTAGGCAAAGGTCTGTGAGTAAGCCTGTTTGTTATAAAAACATATCCTTGCTAGATGTGGTGTCATGTGCCTGTAATCAGTCCCAACACTTTGGAGGCTGAGGTAGGAATATTGCATGTTCACCCCAGTCTGGACAATTTAGTGACATAGGGAGTCCCTGTCTCAAAACAAACAAACAAAAAAACCTTATTTATTTTTGTTACACCATTCAACTGGTTTACTCCATTACCAGGCGATGCAGCCAGTTTAGATGTGTCATTTCACACCAGGACCCAAGAACTCACACCCAGCTTTAGATTCCAGAGAAGAGCATAACAAGTAAGTCTAAATAGAACTACCCTTTGCCTGAGGCTATACTGAGGTATAGTAAAGACATGCTGGAATGAATCACTTTACAGTCATAATTTTGAGTAATTCTCCCACCTAGTACTAGAAAGAATGTGCCAAGAGATGTTCCTAGCATTTAGCTACGTGATGAGTAAGCTGACAACTGATGGTGCAGCTACAAAGAGACAAAGAGAAGAGAGATGCTGCTAGCTCTCCTGCTTGAAAGTTGAGTTTAAATCTTATATAACAAACTACCTCACTCTTGGGAGCTCAAAACAACACACTTTTGTCTCCTTACATTCCTACTGGTTGTAAGTCCAACATAACTGTGCAGATACGTATAATCTCAACACTTAGGGAGACTGAGGCAGGAGGATTGCAAGTTCAAACTCCCACTTGGGCGATTTAAAAAGGGACTGGTGATGTAGCTCAGTGGCAGAATGCCCATGGATTTGATTTCCTATAGCAAAAAAGGGGGGGAAATGTCCAACACAGTTCTCACTAGGTTAAAATCAAGGTGTTGGCTGGGCTGTTCCTTTTAGGGGCTCTAGGTAAGAAACTGTGTCCTTGCTTTTTCCATTTCTAGAGGTTTCTTGCATGTCTTGGTTCATGACCTCCTTTTCTACGTCCTCAGCACCAACAACAGCAAGCTCTTCTCACATTGTTTCACTCTAATTATCTTCTTTTGCCTCTCTGTGATGTGTAATGTAGTGGCTTGTCATTATCTTGGGCTCACCTACAAAATGGAAGGTAATCTCCCTATTTTAATGTCAGCTAATTAACAGCCTTCATTCCAAACTTAATTCCCCATTGGTTTGCTAATCTAACATACTCACAGGTTGTTATGAGTTTAGGACACAGATGTCTTTGAGGGGTCATTATTCTGCCTGTCATAACTGATGAGGTTATGCAGGGTCTTGCCACCCTTGTTAAGGAGCTTTGCTTTAGCCTCAGGATAACTAGAAGTCCTTAAAGGTTTTAAGCAAGTGAATGATAGGCTAAAATGTATTCTTTTTCTGTGTAGTTTGGAATAATGATTGGGTGCTGTCACTTGGAACTTCAAGCTCAGACCTTATATTAGGCCCTAAAAAAAAGACCTGTCTAGAGAATGGAACAGGAGGGATTTTAGGTAGCATCCCACAGATGGTTGCCTATAGTACAATTCCCAGACTTCTTCTTCATGAAAATCTGCAGGCAATAAGTGGAAAGTCTACCATAAGTGAGATAGTCCTATTCCTTACAGGAAACCTTCAATCACCTCTTATTCACATGGACCCTGGGTGATTAGAAGAGTTTGTGAGGGAGCCTAAAGGCTGCCTCCCTGTGTTGGTTAGCTTTCATTACTTAACAAATTACCCAAAAAAATGAAAAAAAAAATTTTGAGGTAAAGAAATTTTTTAAAAAGAAAGAGTTGTTTTGGTTCTGTCCATGATTGGTTGGCTTCTTTGATTTTGGGCCAGTGACAAGGCCCTGTGACCATGGCAGGGGTATATAGCAGACTAGAGGAAACTGCTCACCTCATGGTGGCATGGGAAGAAAAGAAAAATAGCAAAAGAGACCAAAGTCTACAATCCCCTTTGAGGGAAGCTCTCAATGACCTAAGACTCAACTAGGCCTCATCTCAGAGTTTCCACCACTTCTCAGTAGCGCAACACTGGGGAAAAGCCTTTACACAAGGTTCCCAGGAGGACATTACAGGCCCAAACTGTACAAGTGGTGATCAAAATATATAGTGAAAGTGTGAATTTTTAAAAATTATTACAGTAAGTGATACTTTGCATTCAATCCCCTTCTTGCCGCTTTTTGAATCAGTTCTGAAAGTCCTCTTTCATGAGTCTCTTTATGAGGTATTATAAGAAACACAGTGAATGGTGATGCCAAGTGTTATCCAACAGAAAGGCAGACTCTTAAAAATATTACAGTGTATCCTCATCCACTTTATTCACCAGATCTGGCACCATGCCACTTACAGCTCTTCCCCAAAGTCAAAATGACCATAAAGAGTAAATGATTGAAGTTGGTTTAGGACACCAGACAGCCGTGACAGTGCAGCTAAAGACATAAAAAGAAGACTTCCAAAACTGCTTCAGAAAGCAACAAGAACAATGAGATAATGTATTGGAAGCAGGAAGGAGTATTTTGAGAGGGATTCTTGACAATATTTCTTTTACTGTAATAAATATTTTAATTTTGCTATATTTTTTGATCACACAGCACTCCTCAAAGTGGAGACACAGCCCTCATTTTGATTTTCTTCTACCTTCCTTTCTTCCTTTGACAGAAATAGCTTGAATAAACTTCTATTTCTAAGCCAGGCTCCTTTTGATGAGACAGTTCAGAAAATGTACCCACTCACTTGTTTATCTGCTTTATTATAGAAAAGACATTTTCCAAATCCCGAGACTTGATTTAAGTCACAAGAATAGGAAAAAGTGTCAGAAACATCTTAATCTCTTGCATTAGCCAGTGGACCTTAAAAGTGAAACTTTCTAGAAACAAAGATATATTAGAAGCCGAGTCTCCTTTCTAAATGATATATTCATAAAGCTGGAAAAAGCATCTCTTCCAACTGCATTTGGATAATTAGCCCATTGTCCTGCTGGCTACTTTCAACTGCCCATACTAGCCATTTGGTGAGAGTATCTTTACAGAATAAATGGCGGGATTTGAATGTCTTCTTCCATACCTTCAGATTAAAGGTTAATATTATAGGGAAGGGTGGAGGGGGTGAAGGGAGGGCTAGGAATGGGGAAAAAATAAGAACCAAGATGGATCATGTAAAGGTTCAAGTTCCCAATGAGAAATGTAAATATGTTGTATACCCAAAATGTACCAGTAAAATAATTTTTTAAAAATGTTAATATTAAAACAGGGACCTTTATAGTCTCAGGTCTGATCGCCTACAGAGTGAGGGGCTGGGACCCCACTTCCTTAGGTTTATTCATACCCTCTATTGGGCCTGAATGACACAGACCACCCCAGTTCACCTTAACTCCACTTCATGCCTTCATCTACCTTCTCTCCTTTACCTCAAACTGGGCTCCATTTCTCACTACACGTTAGCTCACTCCACTTCCACACTGGGTCTTCAGGAAAAAACAAAACAAAACAAAACAAAACCCTATCTACTTCCTCCCCTCCACAATCTATTAGGTCTTTGGAGTCTCCAAAACCTGGGTCCCAAAACTCTGACATTCTTAATTACCTTCACTAATCAAATAGTAATACTACCTCCAGACTTGGCTGTTAAATTAGATAACATGTTTTTACACATGTAAAATAAATTTTTTTTACACATGTAAAATAAAATTTTACGCATGTAGAATAATATGATTCAAAGTACATTTTATGGACCAATGCAGTCCATAAACAGCTACCAGTAGGCAACAAAGTAAACATGAAAGTTTATTTAGATAGATAGTGCTTAGCACTTTTTCTATTGAATCTCATTAGATTGATGCTTTATAAAATGAGAAGAAAGCTCATTTTGATGAGGCAATTCAGGAAATGTCATATTAAAATTTTAAATGTTGATATATATAGCATTTATTCAAAATGGGCTCAAAGGCATTTTGGGGTGGCTGGAGGACAGGGTCTCACTATGTAATCTGTGGCTGGTGTTGAACTTGCTACACAGCCCAGGCTGGTGTCAGCCTCTCTATCCTCTCCCTCAGCATCCTCAGTGCTAGGATTACAGGCATGTCCCTTTGTCCCTTTGCCCAGCTCACAAGATCCTTAGAATGGAAATCATTATTTTACTCATAACTTTTTGCGAAGGTATGTTGTGAAATAATAAAAGTTATTAGTACAGTAATAATTGTCTGTATTAAACACCTATACATACACTTTCATTGGACAAGGTTTGCAGTTTATTTCTTTTTTTTCCATCATTTCCTAGGAAATATATTTTTATTGTTGTCTTAGCCACTTTCTTCATCACTCAGACAAAGTATACAACACCCACAATTTAAAGGTGGAGAGGTTTATTCTGGCTCACGTTTTAGAGGGTTCAGTCCATAGTTAGCTGGCTCCAAGGCAGAAGTGGCATGGTAGAAGAGCCCTGCAGAGGAAGAAAGCTGCTCACACCATGAATACTAAAAAGCAGAGAGAAGGCAGGAGCTGGGGAGGGAGATATACATTTCCCCCAGAGCCCCGCCTCTTCTGACCAGGCCCCACCTCCCAACAGCACACTTAGCCACCTAGCCACTAAGCTCACAGATGAATGAATCTACTGATGACTACAGCGCTTCTCTGGTCCAACTACCTTCCAAGCACATGAGACTTTGGAGAGATATTTCATATTCAAAGTATAACATTACAAAGTAAATCCCTGGTTTGCAAGAATAATTCATTCTGCTTGTAATACAAAGCACTTGAATATCAAATCAATGAGAGCTTGAGCCCCCCGAGATACCATTGGTAAGTGCATACGGACTCCAGCCAGAAGCCTGGTCAGACACAAGTGACTTGGGTGCACAGCCCCCAGCCAAAGGCCCTCCCAGACAACAGCTGTGCAGATGGGCAGGCCCCAGCCAGAGGCACACCCAGATATCAAAGCAATGAGAGAAAGAGAGAGGAACAAGTTGTGATCATGTGACATTCGGCACGACATACTACTCATGGCAAGACATTGCTTGTGTATCAAAGTAAAATTTTTTAGAAATGTTTGTTCATCTTGCAGAAATCACTTACTTGCAATTCAAGGTTTGGCTATATTTTACTAAAAAATTTGATCTGTGACTAACTAAAAATTAAAATTTTTAAATGTAGTTATTCATCACAGAGAGTTTGAGAGGCACTTAACTCTGTTAGCCACAGTAAAGAACATTAAAAAGTATCAGATATATGCTAACTGAGGGGCCTATTAATAACACCCATTCCAAGGTACTCATTCTTGTATTTCTGAGTACTTAACTATGAGCAAGTCAGGGCTAAGTCCACATTTCCATCTGTATTAGTCACTTCCCCATTCCTGGGACAAAATACCTGACACTTGTAATTTAAAGACATATTTTATTTGGCTCACAGTTTCCAGTAGGTCCCATCCATAGTTGGCTAGTTCCAAGGCAGAAATGGCATGGTAGAAGGGCATGGCAGGGGACAGCTGCTCAAACCAATACAGCTAAGAAGCAGAGAGTTAGAGGAGAAGCTTGGAATAAGAATATACCCTTCCAAGGCACCCTTTCTCTTCCAAACAAGTCCCATCTCTGAATGCATGAGATTGGGTGGGGGGTATTTTAGATCTATACCATAACATTCTGACCCTGGTTCCCAAAAAGCTCATGTCCATCTCATTATGCAAAACGCATTCAGTACCTCTCTAAAAGTTAACCCTCCCAGCATTGCTGAAAAGCCCACATCCAAAGTTTTCTCAGGGACTCAGAGCAAACTTTTAGCTGTGAACCCCTATGAAAATCAGAAGGAAAGTTAAGTATTTCTAACGTACAATGGTGCAGGGTAAATGATCCCATTCCAAAAGTGAGGTATAAGGAGGTAGAAAGGAATTGGACCAAACCAAGACTGAAACTCAGCAGGTAAACATTAAATCTTGTAGCTCCATGTCCACCATTTGGGGCAGGTTGCTGTAGAATGTGAACTACAAAAGGCTTAGACAGCCCTGTCCCTATGGGCCCTACTGGTTGCAGCCCACATGGCTTTTCTCTTAGGCAGGTTCCCTCACTGCCTGCAGCTTTCCTCAGCAGATGTTCCACCAACTTCTTGGACATTTCCAACTTCCTGGAGTCCCTTCTGCACCTTTCATTTCGCTCTCACAGCTTTAGGCATCACCCTCTCAGGGGCACATTTCCTAGACTCCTAGGCAAGTGGAAGTCTCCATGACCTCTCATTCTGCATGCCTAAAAACCAGCACCATATGAGTGATGTCAAGATCTTCTGCCAGTTCAAGCAGTAGCCAGGACCTCTTGGATCAAACTGTAATGGAGAACCCTGAGGAAGCACTGAACCTGGAGAACACTTCACTAGGTGATCCTGAATAAGCATGGCACCTCAGGGCTGTCTTCTCAAAGCAAAGTCCTTCAGAGGAGTTTGCCCTTTTACACAATTGAGCCTGAAAAGGTTGGGGTCTTGTCAATTCCTGAGATTCCTTCAAGTCATCTTTCCTTTTGTCCTTATGCAAAGTACTTGTCTTCTTTTTAATGCTAATCTTTTAAGGAACCACACTTTCACTGACCCTCCCTTTATAGGTGCTTTTTTCAGGTAAAAATGCAAATTTTTCACATTCTTCAGCTCTACTGTTTTGCTTCTGATTCTCACTATAGATCTGGATTAAAGCAGCCAGCACTACCTATGCCATAGTCAAAATATTGAACTGGACTAAAGTATCTTTCCCCACATCCATTAGTCCACTGTCCTTAATCTCAGTCACCCACAAATATCAGGACATGGGCAAAATGTAGAAAAAAATTTGCCAGAGTGTAACATACATGGCTTTTAATCCAATTGCCAAAGGAATCCTTTTTCCCAACTAAAACCTCCTGAGCCTGGCTTTTATTTTCTTCATTCTTATCAGCACTCTGGTTTTCTGAGTTCTGACAAGAATTATCCATGAGGTTCTAACCATATAATTCTAGAGCTTCTTCCATCCACATCTCCAAAGCTTTCCAAACTCTTTCCCTAAACCAGTTCCAAAGGCTTCTGAACCACATGGTCAAGTATGGCCATAGTAATGACCCCACCCTTAGTTCCAGTTTTCTGTATTAATTACTTTCTCATAGCTGAGACAAAATATCCAACACCCACAACTTCAAGGAGAAGAGGTTTATTTGGCTCAGAGTTTCCAGTGGGTTTAGTCCATGGTCGCCTGGCTCCATGGCAGAAATGGAAGGGCATGAAGAAAGCTGCCCATGGTTCCCAGGAAGCAGAAAGTGAAGGTAGGAACTCAGGACGAGAGTATATACTCTTTTAGGTTACATCCTCAGTTACCTCCCTCTTCCAAACCACCTCAAAACACAGGAGACTTTTGAGGAACATTTTAAATCTAAACCATAGCATCATCCCAGATGAGTAGAAGCAGCTCAATTTCCCTCCCCTGAACCTTGTTTTTTAACAACGCAAGCTCAAAGATGTGGCCTAAGTCTCCCTAAGAACCAGGCACAAGCCTCATCCATCTTCACTCACTAACAGCTTTTATATAACATGTGTCCATTTTTGTTTGTCCTCTGACACACTGGCGAACCTTAGTAGCTTCTAGGCTAAAATGCAGCCCCAGAATGATCTGAAAATCTTGAAACCTACTAGTGTCCATCAAGCTGTGGACTCTAGTAGATACCTTTGTCATGTGTCTGGACTGTGAAAGAAATGTGAATTGTTTTTGAAACGGGGTCATAAAGCTGGCTTTGAACTCACTATGTAGTTGAGGCTAGTCTCAAACTTGCAGTGATCCTCCTGCCTCATCCTCCCAAGTGCAGGGATTACAGGTGTGTACTACTATGCCAGGCAGAAATGTGACTGTTATCAGAATAAAAAAGGAGTCACTCAAGATGGACTTGGTGGCATATGCCTATAATCCTGTGACAATCATGGGTTTGGGTCAGGACTATATAGCAAGATGCAGTCTTAAAAACAAAAAGAAAAATAAAACACTTCTTGTCTTGACCTCTTTGAATATTCCCATAGCTTACTATGTCATGCCTATTCCCATCTAAAGCTCTGCTATTTCCATTGCAATGCTCCGCTACTCCCCCCCGCCGCCCCCAAATCAGTATTCTTTGGAGAATTTCTTTCTGAATGTTTAGATTGTCAGAGCAATTCCTCAGTCTCAATTGCAAATGGCTCTGCTATCATCCTGAAAGACTGGAAGAATTTCCATTCAAAAATTTTCTCTTGGTCTAGAAATTTTGGGCACTGACACCCAGACCACTAGGACCTGGTCATGAATGTCTAAAGGTGAGGTGAGATCAGGTAGGTGGAGGCCGGAAATGAGAAGTACAGAAAAGACATGAGGGGAGGCTATGCTAAAAGTTGTTTTTGAAATCAAACTACCTTATTTGAAATTCCAACTCTGTCCCTTGCTTTCTGGGCTTAAAATTTCTGAGCCTCAGTCTCCATATCATCTTTGAAATGAGTATTTATCTACCTCATAATGTTCCTGTTGTATCTATGAGAATGCCATATAGTAATAGCAGCTGATACTTACCTATCTCTCTTTTGTATTACTATCAATTTATTGTCTGTTACATTCAGTGCCACAAGGGGAAATGGCCTAAACCAGCACTTTTTCACCCACTCTTTGGGTATTGCTGTGATTTCCTCTTGCTCTGTACTTCCCCCAATTATATATGCAAATCAGAGAACAAGCAAGAATGACCAGACACCTGACCAGATAGGTGTAGGGCTTTAAAAATTGTTCGGATTTATGCTCCTGAGATTATCTGTGATGACTGCAGAGCTTTCTACGGCAGTGGTCCAGGTTGAGACAATTTTGGGCTACCTCTTAAGAAAAAAAAATCATGCAGAATTGCCAGTAAAAAATGAGACACTACCAATGAATACACTGCTGGGATGCTTCCAGGGAGGTTAAGTCTCCTTAGCATCAGCGTGAGTCCACTCTGGCCCATTCCTAAGGCCTCTGTGAGGAGGTCTAGGTCTCTTTCTTGACTACACAGAGGCTTAGAAGTTCCATTAGCCATGGGACCATACTCAATGAAGGGACCCTTAGGCTGGACAGTTTCCAGAGTGCTTTGCTTGCCCTCTTGGAAGACTCAAGACTTTAGGGGCAATGACGGTCCTGCCCTCCGAAACTGCCTCGGCATCGTGGGATTTCTCTAGCTCTTCAATGAAGTTTCCCCAGGGACTTTCCCCAGAAGGTCCTTCCTTCCCCAGGAGTGATGTAATAAAATCTTCAACTTTACTCCATGACCTTGGGCAGGTTGACTCCTTTGACCTTCAGTTTCTTTGAATGGGTCTGTTAATAATAATGCCTGTGTCACAGGGTTGTCGTCACGTCACGTATAAGCACAAGTGCTAAATCCTAAAGTCTGTATAAGCCAGCTGTCTTGGCACACACCTATAATCCCATCTGTAATCTCAGTGCAGGGGCTGAAGCATGAAGATCATAAGATTGTGGCTAGTTTGAGCTACAAAGCAGTTCTGGGCCATTCATGGACTACCCTGTCTCAAAACACAAAATCAAAACCAAAACAAAGATAAAGCCTATGTAAAATTTGGTTCTATTTCACTGCCCTTAACAGGCTCTGTTGCCAGGTGAGAAATGCTGGTGAGCAATTGGGCAGTAGGGGAAAGGGCTTCCTCTCCTCTTCCATAGGTCACTGCATCGGCTCCCCAGGCTCAGTTACATATCCCGGGGGGAAAAAAATTACCTGGGGGCTGGATGGGGCGCTGAGGGTGAAGAAGCCTTTTGTCCTCTCTTCTCTGGACAGGCACTGCCAGCTGGGGCCAGTGCTGCCTGTGCCTCACCTGCTTTAGGGCTAGACTGAAGGAGAGGGGAGTAGACCAACCCCAGCCACCAGGACAGGAGCTAGGTGGTGACTGAGGCTCACCCTGGTTTTGTTAGTGGTGGATTCACTTGAAAATGATGACCTTAAGCTCCTTTTTGTACCTGTTCTAAATAAATACTTCTGAACAACAACAACAAAAAATGCAAGGCTGATTTCCCCAACTTGTTTCCATTCTTCAAGAGCCTGAGACTAACTTGTTCTAATCTTTTCTACACAATTAAATTATCCTCATCATGATTATGGTAGAAGGATAATCACAACTTGAAGAGCTGGAACTGACCAAGGAGCATTCAATGGGAGAAGTGTGCAAAGTGGATCCAATCCCAGGTGACTGAAACAGAAGCCTTGCGGACCACAGGACTTTCTCAGTGCACACTAAACTGAGATATACTGGCTTCACATTATTACCTCATTGAAAACTTAGTGGGGTATCTTCCTTAAAGAAGGGTGATGTTTAAATTTCAAGAAATAAGTGCCAATTAGCAGCTAATGTCCAGAAGGAGAGAAAACAAGGCCTCTTTCCCATTCTACCATAAAGGCAATGAATGATTAAATGGCTTAGCTAAGAAGCTGTGCCTTGATTTCTTAGCTTTAGCCTAGAAAAACAAGCACTAATGACTACTATGAAATGTTAGTCATAAGAAATTCAAATATGCTGATAGAATGTTCTCACTTTTGAATTTGTGGACTAGAATGTATATAGCAGACATTGCTCCAAACCATAGAGGCTAGAGTAAATAATACAGATATAAACAGCAGCCTGATATAGTAATTAATATTACACTTTAAAATTAATATTCCCATGTGTGACTGTATTTCTCACATAAAGCAGTATCTTCTAGCTTTGATGGGTGGAAGAAATCATGTAAGAAGTTTGTTAAAATATGTATTCCAGACTTTTCTTTCAGAGATTGATTCATTAGGTCAAAGATTATCCTAGAATTTTAACAAGAATCCCAGGTAATTTAGAAACGATATTATAGAAGGTCTAATCTTTGAAAAACACTTAAAAAGAGATTGTCTTGTGGCCAACCACTCCCCCTATCCAAATCTTCCTTGAGGCAGCCCATTGAACAAACCTTTCCAGTTGATTTTTCAGTGACTGATTTAACAGAGCACTTTCATTTCCAGAGTCACGACCATGGTAATAATCTTTACTTCCCAGAACTGGATTTTTGGAAAGTATTTATTACAGAAACTTCGATGACTGATTAATATAGGATGACTCTCTGGTCTCATGATGAGTGGGCACAAACATGCAAATCAAATGCATTAAATGGTGCATTCATTTTAAGTCTCCTGGATGTCTGTCTGCCTGTGGGACAACATAATAAAAGTGGTCACTGACATTTGTCATGCTTTTTGGTCACTGTATGGTTTTGGGGCTTTGTTCCTTCGTTTGGGGGATATCCCCCCTTATGAATGCTGCATGCGTCCTCAAATGGGGAGCCTCCTATCAACTTCTGAAACCAGAGCACAAGAAATAAAAATTTTCACTGTAAATAAAGGGGTAACCTGAGAATCCAACCAAGAAAGCCATGTGGATCATGTGGAGAGATGCCAGCTTTCAAAAGCAGTCGTGTTACACAGTAGATGCTATGAGCTAAGGGCCTGGCTCTGCCACCTGGGGCCTAGTCTCATTTGCATAGCTTCCTAGTCTGACTCCAAGTATTTTCTATAGATTCTGTGAACTCTTAGTATTCTTTAAAAATGTCCTTTCCTTTCAGAACTGGCTGGAGCCCATTATGTCATGTGCTAAAAATCCTGATGGAGGTCAATCGTCTGTCCTGCCATCTACAGACATTTAGTCTTCATCTGAAATGTCCGGTGTCCACTTTGCTGAGGTTTTCTCTTTGGTTATTTCAACATATGTGTATCATTCGTAAAAAATACTCCTTTTGTGTATTTAAGATGAAACCAGTGTTCTAGTAGAATGGATGCTACCATAGTTGATTCCCTCATCTGTACAGGAAATGAAACTGATGGTCAGGCAGGAGGGAGAATCTGGTCACCTCTACTTGGGACAGAGCTGGACCTGGCTTTCTACTTCAGTGGCTGGCCACCATTCTGCCCACCTGCAGGTGACACTGCACAGAATCAAGCCTCAGTAGATACTCACCATGCAAGTGATGTTTTTTTCTATATGAGAAGGTGCCAAGATTTGTCCATGTATGAATTTATTCATCCCAGATTATTCAAACAAAGGCCTCAGTTTATGCAGCCAATTATGACTTCTCAGAGTTCCAAACATGAGAGGCTTTAGTAAATAGCAGCTAGAGAAAAAATTCCAAGAATTTTCAGTTGCACTTTACAGAGAAAAAAACTCGGGATGAAGCTTTGACCTTTACAGGCATAATACCTACTTGGGCCTTTTTACTGGCAGAAGTATCCTTAGATAGGAAAGAGATTTCAAAGAACAGTTTGGAGGAACTATGAATTCCCTGCTCCTCATGATTACAATCATTCGACCAGCCTCTCCCATCACCAGTCAATCCCCTCTCCCTGACTAAAGGGCTGTACATGGACAAGTCATGTAATTGACAAAGGGGGACAAAGATCTGGCCATGCCTCAAGCCCCTGGCAGGAAGTCCCTGTTCCATGTTTATCAGGAGAGTCTGCAGCTCTGCCTGGACAGGAGGAAGAGTTTAGTTGCAGTCTGCAGGGAAGGGGCTTCCAGCCCCCTGTCATCACTGGCGTGGGGCTGTTTGCTCTGCACAGTGATAAAGGGAATGATCGGCACTCCCTTACCTGCCCTCATTCTCTCTCACACAACAGCCATGTCTTGCTCTCTGTGGGAATTGACTCTAGGGTCCCTGTGATGCCAAGCTCAAGGATGCTCACGTTCCTTATAAAATGGCATAGTATTTGCATGTGAACTGTGCACATTCTCTTATATAATTTAAATCATTTCCAGATTATTTAAAATACCTACTACTATGTAAATGCTATATAGACAATTATTATCTTGTTTAGAGAATAATGGCAAGGATAAAAAGTCTGTACATGTTCAATACAGATACAGTTTCTTTTTTTTGAATTTCTTTCTTTGGTTGGATCCCCAGAGAAATGACTTGATGTGTATACCTTGTTTCCACATACAGGAAAGGGAGAAAGGGAATCATTCACTGAGCTTTAGACCCCTTATACAACTTCCTTTACAGTCACGTCCCCATCTACATTGTCCCAAACCACTGATCCTGTTATACTCTTCATTTAACTAAAGTGAATGCATTAAAATGTCGCTGCAAGTTTTCCTAGCAACAGGGCTATCCTGGTCCTTTTTGGGGAAATGATTCCATTTTAAAAATGTGTTTCTTTCCATTCAATTGTTGTAACAATAACTCCATGTGTCCCAAACATTTTTGTGACAGGCTGTTTCCTGGCTGCAGTGGAATGGCCCCTTTTCCAGGTACATGGGAACAAGATGCAACAGCCTTGTGGGCTTGAACTGGAGGAGCAGATGTGCAGGCTAACTGGATGGAAGAGTACTTCCTAGACTCTGTCAACCAGCAGACAGCATTCCTCACTCTGTTGGGATCACAGTCAGCTACAAAGGAGAGGGACACATATATCACTGCCTCTGCCACCCTCTCTGTCAGAAAACTCATCATACCTGCCATCAAACTCCAGGTACAACCATGTCTCGGCCACCTCTTGTCTTATACTTAGAAGAATTAAGTGAAAACGACAGAAGGTCATTGTTTTGGAATAAACTCTTAAACTAGGCCTAAAAAAGATCAGGTCAAAATTCAAAGTGGAGTCAATCATACTGAAGTTCTTTACCATTAAAATGAAAAAGCAAGATTATGAAAAAAATAGCTAAATTTCTTGAACTGGCCAGTTTCATTTGGCATGATAATGAAGTTCCCTCTGCCTTCATTCATCCTTACACAAAAAGATAACTTGAAATAGCCTGATGTTAACCAGTTATTTTTCTATTATTCTGCCTCCCTTTTCCCACCTTACAAGAAAAGTAGATTTTATTTACCATGCAGTAATTTAAAAATAATTTTTAAACATTTAAAAAATTATTAGTGCATGTTTGTAGTACATAATGATTAATTCATCACGGGGAGTTGGTACATGTACATAACACATTTTAATTCTTTTTACTTCCCTTCACCTTCTTTCTTCTCCCTCCCTCAATCTTGAAATGACCAATCCAATTTAGTAAGACTCTGTCTCAAAATGAAAAGGTTGAAGATGTAGCTCACTGTGAGATAATAATTTCAATCCCTAGTACTGCTCCCCTACAGCACACACACACACACACACACACACACACACACACACACACACACTCTAAAAGAAAAGTATAAGATCTATACTCATTGATCTGGAAGTTTTGTCATTGTATACTGCTAGGCAAGAAAATCAACATACAGAGAAATTCACACAAATGTTTAAATATTCACTTAAAATATCTTTTTAAAAGCCATATGAATGCATAGACGGCTTTGTTTTATTATAAACTTGAAGAATGGTATGGAGAGAAATATAGCCCTTGTTTTTATAGCATGCTTTGGGGTGTAGGAGTTAGGAAATAAAGAAAACTTGTTCAACTACAACCCAAATAAATTAGAAGACAATTTTACAAACTGATTTTAACAATCCCTACTGTCTGGAAAGCCAAATGTTCAAATATGGGATTTTAATTAAATTTACTGTGCTATGGTCATTTATCAAGCTATTCTACAGATGTTAAAATGATGTTTGGAATAGAAATTAAAAGTGAAAAATCAAGTAAAACTATACATATCAGATACTTTTATCTGTAAGACTAGGTGTATAGATGGATACATAAGAAAGCATAATGGCATTTAGCTATGCTATAAAATTACAAGTCTTTTATTCTTTACTCATATTTTCTGGTTTTTCTAAATTTGCAATAATAAATAGAAACAATTATGTTCCTAATATGAATACACTCCTCCCTGCCTCTACCCTATCATGAAAGTATTAGCAGGAACCTGGGGTTCCTCTTCCATTCAAACACCCACACATTAAAAGGACCCTGAAAACAATAGTTTTCAAAATTCAATAAGCAAAAAGGAAAAAATGGAAATAAAGTGTTTGTAAACAGGCAAGGGTGGAGGGGGTGAAGGGAGGACAGGGAATGGGGAAAAACAAGAACCAAGATACATCATGTACAGGTACAAGCACCCAATGATAAATGTAAACATATTGTATACCTAAAATGTACCAATAAAAGAATTTAAGCAAAAAAAAAAAATTCAATAAGCAAGAGAATTATTTGTGCAGCTTTGTTCCAGTGGAGAGCCCAGAGCCTACCATAGACTTTTCTCATTCAGGAGGCACTTGGATTTTCACACCAGCCAGTACTCCAAGCAACTCCAATAGAGGATCCTGAGAGCACACTATGAGATTAGTAGTCCCTGGGCAACCTAGCACACTGGACCATATCAAATAACAGAGGACTCTTCGGGATCCTTTCTCTTGATAAGTCCCGCCATTACTAGATCTCCCCCATGTCTTGTTAAAACTTTGTTCCTCGCAGCGTGCCAGCACAGGTATTTCTTCCTCAGGAGAATTTGCTTTTCCCTTCCTGGAAACCAGAGGTCTCTCGACTGTTCTGAGGCTTATGCCCCATCTAGTTCTCACTCTCCCTCCTCATTGCAACAGAGGCGGTAGTGGCAGCGCAATGGCATTACCAGTCCCTTTCTAGTCTCTTATCTTGTACTTACCATTATTGGTTAAAATAACAAGCAGCCTGAGAAAGATCAGCAAGAGGCACTCTTCTAAAAGAGAAGTATGATCAAATAATGCTGTTTATCCTTCCTCAGTTAGTGGACAAGTCAGTAAGATGTTACCATGAGTTTGTTTTAGCATCAATGGGCACCTCATTTGAACAATTTTAAAGGCTATTTTCTGTCATAATAGAAATAGGTTTGTGGTGAACCATAGTAGGAACAGAAAAAGCTACCCTTGAAGTTCAAGCTAACAGTAAGATTACTTGATGTAACTCAACCTTGTCTGACACGTTATCAATCTGAAAAAGGAGGGCAAGGCTGCCCTCTGCTGGCAGGAAGTAAGATAGACAGTAATTTTTCACAATTGCATGTATGTGGATCAGGCTTTCCCGAAGGAATAGCAGCCAAAGTTCTAATATCACTGGATATTATCATGGGAGATCTGTAATGCTCTTTGATAAATGAAAAACTCTGAGTTTGAGAAGGCTGCTTTACCTAAGCCTCTCCCAGACTGAATATCTCTGAGAGCCCACAGAAAGCATAACTTCATACTTTCAAAGACAACACATAAATCACTTCACACAAGCTGTAAATCTCATCTAATTTTCTGCCTCCCCTTATCCACTCAATCTTTCATAGCTTCCCTCAGATATGGTCATCTCACTCTCAATTCCACATCAGTGCTGTCTCCTTTTCCCTTCCCCATGACACTCCCTCCAATTGAGTCACTTCACTTCTCCATATATCTTTTAACAATCTGTGTTCTTTCTCCACTGCCTTCCATTCATCATCCTCCAGACTCTGGTTCCTTCATACCCAATGTTCCTGGAACCCATCCCTCAGAACTGTGTTTGATTTTCTTCTCTTGCTAGATGACCGCATACCTCACATGGGTAGGGATCATGTGCACCTCTCTACAGCCTTGTACCACATCAGTTCCATAGCTGGATACCAAGGCTTGATTTGGTCTTCCTGAGTACATCAATCATTTTAGTTGTCAAATGCAACATACAACAGGGATCTTTTTCGTTTTTGGCAAGCACTATTATTCATGAATGTTTCAGTGGGACCTGAAGTCAGAATACCCAGGGACAGAGAATATAGAATAGAAAAGATGTTGGCATTTTTAGGGTGAGAAGTTGAAGACAATTAGGGGAGTTGATGATACAAAGGAAATATACGTTGGAGTAAGAGACTGGAGTTGATGAGAATAGCACTATTTTTCTTACACAACATGTAAAAGCCATTGGCTTCTCATAACAACTCAATGAAACACGTACTGTCAACACTTTATGGGTAAGAAGAGACTCAGAGAAATTAAGTTGCAAAGTTGAACATCAATCAACTGCTCTGCTCCAAATCTCAGACTGAACGGTTGGCCTTAAAGGGAGGAAGACCTCATTCCTTAAAGGACCGGAGAGAAGCACCAATATAGGTTTGTACATTTAATGAAGTAGAAGAGCTAGTAGTCTGCTGAGGGGAGTACCTAGAGTAGGAAGTGTCACTTGGAATGACAATCATATGCTTTTTATAGACTCAATCTGAGAGCGATGTAAAGGCTTTGAAGAAAATAAGGCACATAGGGATAAATTATGGTGCAACCAAGGGTGAAATAATGAATTGAAAGTGGCTCCAATTCTTGCAATTTCTGTACAGCACTTTTTTCTCTAACAGTGTTCATCACTTAGGAGCTGGACTGAAGAAAGGCTGGGTGTTTGTCCACTGGCTAATGAGAGCTTGAGAAAAAAAAAATGACAGGTGACATACATAAAAGAATAGGAATAGTAATGCGTTCCTATCAAATAGACTAGAAGGCAGAGGGAAATGGAGAGATGTCTTCCAAATTTCAAAAAAAAAATTTTCAACTGTGAATTTTATAAATAACAAGGTAGATATACATGGGCTAAGTGTTAACGATTTCCCCATGCATCTTTGAGAAGCTACTGGTCAACCAACATGAAGCAATGAACCAAGGAGTGAATATATAGGCCTCAGGAGAGGGGCCTACCAGGCCTGTATTCCCAGCACTTGGGAGCTTGAGATAGGAGGATCACAAATCCAAGGCCAACTTGAGCTCCACAGCAAGACCCCGTCTCAAAACAACAACAAAGTCCTTATCCGGGTACAAGTATGTGAAAAACAGAGCATCGTGAAACTTAATGTTAGTTGGGTGTGGTAGGGCATGCTTGCTATTCCAGCACTGGAGGGGCTGACACAGGAAGATCAACATGAGCTCAGCATGGGGCTACATAGCGAGTCCAAGGCCAGACTGAACTACATAGCAAAACCCTGCCTCAAAAACAAACAACAAAAAACCCAAAAAACAAAAAAAGAAACATGTTAATGAAAGATTTTTATTTGTACACCATAATCTAATTCTAGTTTTTCTTTTACCTTTATCAAACTTGGAAAGGTTTACTTTTCAATGGATTCAATTTATAAAAAGTGCTCCCACATAACGCTAAAAGCATTCTGCATGCTTTATTTCCATCGCTCAGATAATTAATAAGATAATTTTAATGGGTCTTTAATTAACTCCACCAAATACACACTGTCTAAAATATGTCTAGGTCAAAAAAGGTTGATCATGGAGTCATCCATGCAGACTGCTGAACTAGTTCAAGCGCAGTATAAAATGATGCTGCCCAGAGAGAAGCTTCACGTCATGGAAACGCAGCTCGTCCTTTCCCACTGAGCTAGTCCAGGCACAGGTCTTTGTTAAAATTCTTCTTCTGCCTGTTTGCTGCGGGACTGCTTGAGCTGCTGCAGGCGTTCAATGGTCTCCGAAATAGTGCGCTCCCCATGGACCTTATTGTCTCTTGTACGGATATTAACAGTGCCACTGGCCTTCTCTTTTTCACCAACAACTAAAACAGAAAACACAAAGCTGTGTGAGACTTAATTTAAAGATACAGAAGGATTCACTTTGCACATCTAAAGAGAAATGATCCCAGCACTCTCTTTTTTTGGTACTGGGTATCAAACTCAGGACCTTGCGCTTGTGAGGCAGGCACAGTGCCACTGAGCTACATCCCTGGTCCTGATCTCAGCACTCGTGAGCCACCCTATAGCATCACACACATTAAAATAAACAAGTGATCATGTACTGTTAAGCAACTGACTTCAAACATCCATTCATTAAAAGTACCAATTTGCAGTCCATACAATTACTGTGCTAACGGAATCACTTAATCCAGCCAACATGCTTGACCACAATTCACTCAAACTTAAGCCTCAAGATTTCAGCACTTTTTTTTAAAGGTTTGGAAAACTGACTTTCTTTCTTACCTAGGATGAAGTTATACTGTGCTAACTGTGCATTTCTGATCTTCTTGTTCAGTGTACAGCCTGGATCCAGATCAATGTCTGCCATGAATTTAGCATCATGGAATTGTTGCCGTACCTATTAAACAGACACAGAATTCAGATTTGGATAATCATGCAAACAATTAAAAAGGAATCCTTTTAAGTATACATAAGGATATAATTTTAATTAATGACTTGGATCTACATTAAAAAAATCAAAAATATATTTTGCTTTTGAGAGATAATTGCTTTAGAAGATCCTTTAAAATCAGAATTCAATCAAATTAATCAGCTGTCTTGAACAATACATCACAAAGGGAAAGAAATCCTTTCAGAAATAAATCAGGTCTTTTGTTAAGATTGAAATAAAACAAATTAGCACCTCCTTATAAAACTACCATATGCAATAGCAGGCACAGTTTGTTTGAATACTGTAGTTTGATTATTATCAACTGGTTTATGTTCACTTATTTCTTAAAGACAGAAAATATGTGAGAAAAATTTATTTTGATGCTCTAGAATGATGATTTTGATTCTACAGTACTGTTGAATGATTAACTTAATCATCTGTAATTCTTTAGCATGGAATTACTATAGTAAACAGAACAGATAGTTCTAGTCTTTAAGGTGTGAATAAATGGTTATTTATACATTTGTTAGTAAGTTAGTTCTCGGGCAGGAAGGCAAAGACATTCCTAATACTAAGCTGAAAAATAGTCAAAAAACTGAGAAAATTTCCATCAAAAATGAAGTAAAATTACTCCGCATCATAGTACAGCTTAAAGTGTTTTTTTACATTTATATTATATATCATACTGAAGTACTTGGTATTTGCCAGTTTTGTTTTTAAAAATAATGATACACAAGTGTGTATAAAAAACATGTGTTTTGATCACAGAGCCATTTTGAAAAGTGGTATTATAATCTGTTCAGACTTATCACAGGTGGAAAATATATAGTAATACTCCTCCATATCACAAACAGCTTGATTTACCAAGAATAAATAGCTATGAGATCTAAAAAGCTTAACAGACATTAATAGGAAAGTCATATTTAAGGATTACCTTTTGGGCATACTCATCACATGTTGGTCCCACTGGAACTACCATTACCTGGCGAGGAGACAGCCAGAAAGGCCTTAAGAAGAAAATAAAAATACATAATGTGGATTTGGCCCCATACACTAATCAAATACGGCATACTTCTTAGTCTACTCTTTAGTACACTTTCCTGAAATAAGGGTCACTTTCAAAACTTTGTTTTTCTAAACTATCCACTGAAAATTAAAGAGAGGAGACTCAGGAGAAAACTAATGCTAAATAAGGAAACTATAGCTAAGGTTTGTGTTGCCAAGCAAGTTAGCAGAGCAAATTGATGACAGAGATGAAGCCTCATACTTCACTACATCACATAACAGAACACCATGTTCTGGCTGTCAGAGGGTTAGCAAACCTAAATAACTGCACATAAATAAATGATAATAAAGATTTTATTATTTATTCTTCATGGGGAGAAAGGACACATATAGTGTCCTCAGTTTATTCAAGTTCCTTTTAGCAAGATTCAGCAAACTAAAATTGATAATAACTAGTGATGAAGGCAGTGAATAAAAATAAATTTTCACTACTTATAGCAAAACCAAAACAAAATAAAACAAAACAAAAACAAACCCACCTGTGGCTGGTGAATGGTAAAACATTTGTCTAGCGTGTACAAGGTGGAGGTTCAACACCCAGCACCACAAAAGCAAAATAAGAAAGTCTGCCCCATTGTCACCCTCCCTTTGGAGCATTCCAATGTCAGGCCCTCCCGAAGCTGCAGACATCAGGCCAATGTTTCTCCCCTTGTTCTATTTTCAGTTGTGTTGTTGCATCAGGCAAAAGAGTTAGAAGAGCCACTGAATTCTACACTTATTATAGACTTTTTCCAATCTATCACAGATCTGGCAGAAAAATTAGCTAAGGAGTCCCTTAATTCTCTAGATGCCATATAGAGAATGTTTCCCAGATTTTATCTCATTTTGTAAAATATAATGAAAAAGATTATTTAACAAATGTGAAAAACTTCCTTTAATGTCTGAATTAACTAAATTCAAGTAATACTAAAATGACAGTATTGTATAAGATTTAGCCAATTTATAACATTTTACAGAACTTTTAAAACAACACAATGTTGGACTCTAAACTGGGTGTGGTGGTGCATGTCTGTAATTCAGCACTTTGGGAGGTTGAGGTAGGAGGATCACAAGTTTGAGCCCAGCCTGGAAAACTCAGTGACTCTGACTCAAAAAAAAGTGCTGTGGATGTGGATATAGTTCAGTGTGAAGCCCTTGGGTTTAATACTGAGTGCCCTCTAAATAAAAAGTATGTATTTTTTTGCAGATTACAAATGGGTGTATAATAACCTTGTGCTACTTTAAACAGCATGTGAGCCCAGACAAAACTACTTAAAAAATAAAATAGAAGTCATGTGCTATTTTCCCAATAAAAAATACAACCTTATAGAAATGAGTACAAAACATTGATCAGCTTGGCATGCATTTTAAGTTTTTTTCAATTAAAAAAATGACTATCTCCAGAAAGATGTCAAAATACTTGCTTACTGCTGATCAAGAAAGCTGAAAGTTAAGCGAGAGGCATACTCATTTACTCAGACAACACACAAAAAACAAAAAAAGCCACAAAAATCCCCCCAAAATGTTACTTGAAAAGCCATCAAAATTCTATTATCTTTCTTACTGGATATTAATTGCTAATTTGAAAGTATTATATAACATTCAAACAAATCAAATTCTGAAATGAGAACAATTACTAGTAACAAGCATCTGACTAATTTTTTTTTTGATTGAACCCACAGCTAAGCTATTACTATATCCCCAACCCTCCAACAAGTATTCATTTTTTTGCAGGACCAGAAATCGAACCAGAGCTTCGTACATGCTAGGTAAACACTCACTGAGCTACATCGCCAGGCTTTTTAAAACCTCTTGCTTTGGACAGGGTCTTACATTGTTACCCAGGCTGGCCTCAAATTTACCATTCTCCTACCTGCCCCACAAGTAGCTGGCATTATAGGCACATGCCACATCACCCAGACAAGTATTCTTCCTTCCTTCTTTTCTCTCTTCTTTCCCCTTCCCCTCCTCTTCTCTTCTTCTTTTGTAGTACTGAGGCCTTCAAATTGAACTATAGCCCCAGCCATTTAAAAAAATTTTTTTGACATAGGGTCTTGTTAAGACCTATTATGTGCAGGCTGGGCTCAAACTTGTGATTCTCCTGTCTGAACCTCCCAAGTGCTGGGATTACAGGTGTGAACCACTACTCCCAGAATGCCCAAGTATTCCTAATGGTAAAAAAGCTGAGTTTAGGTTATAATTCCTTCCTTGTTTTTCAGTGAATACTTGTCATTAATTAGAAGTGACCAATCAGAATCATTTTCCATCCTATTTCACACCTATAGTGCAGAGTAGACATTTCTTTTAGCCAGTTTAATCAGACGAAAGCAAAAAAGCAATTAAATATTACCATTTGCCCCCATAGTTTTCAGTGAGAATAGCAATCATTCTTTCCACTGATCCCAAGATGGCTCGATGAATAATCACTGGCCTTTTCTTATCATCACCATCATGGCTGTAAAGAAAAGGAATTTGTTTTGCCTTGATTTTATAGATACACATATCTTCCCTTATATATTCCTGGAGAAGCATATTCAGAGGAAATACCGGAAACTTACCTTACAAAAGTCAGATTAAACCTGATAGGCAACTGAAAATCCAGTTGGATTGTTGCACACTGGTGGTAGCGACCAATCGCATCTTTTATCTGTATGTCAATCTACAAAGCAAAGACTGGGCTATTGTAAGATGCTGTAAAAGTCAGAGCTGAACTCAACTGCTGGATTACCACTGATAATTCTCTTTTGCCCCCAACTTATTTTAAGGTAATCTCTCTTCACTCATAAATGAAAATCACATTACCCAAAAATACTTTGGCACTGACCTTTGGACCATAGAAAGCTCCATCACCAGGATTTAACTCCCACTTTTGATCAAATTCATTCAGACTGTTTTCCAGTTGCTAAGGATAAAGCAAAATGATTTGTATTTTTCCTTGTCCACAACTTTCCATCTTCTAATCTACTCTGAGACTAAAACTATTATAATTACTTTCACGGATCACTATTCTCTGCTTTGTAATTGTGTCTACCTAAAAATACTTTTATATAAACTTCCTTTAAAGCTTGCAATTTGATAACTTAAAAAAAAAACCTTTAAAATATTTAACCAATTCTAAAATACCATAATACTTTAAAACCACACAGAAAAAAAATCAGCTTACTCTAACAGCAACTATTTCCAACTTACTTTTGTTTTTATCTGCTATAAAGCAGAATAAGAATGATTTCAATCGAATAGTACCCACATTAAAACCACCACTTACTTTCTCAGCTTGGTTCCATATTTCAATATCACCAAGGAATTTTTCTGGGCGAGTAGAAAGGTTCAGTTTAAAAGAAAATCCAAATACATTATACACTGTATGGAGAAAGTTCAAACAGCCTTTTATCTCATCTTCAATCTTAAAAAGAAAAACAGAAAAGAAATAGTGATTGTTTTCACTTGCTTTTTGGATTTTTTGTTGTGGTACTGGAGACTGGACTCAGGGCCTTTGGACTGAGCTATATCTCTAGCCCTTTTTAATTTTTGAGACAGTGTCAGTAAGTCACTAAGTTGCCCAAGCTAAGCTCCAATTTGTGACACTTTTGCCTCTGCCCCTCAGAGTACTAGGACTACAGGCATACCCAGTCTCCCTTGCTTTTTTGACATTTCTTTCAAAGTATTTAAATCCATAGAGTCTCATACCTGCTCCATAGCACAGAATATATGTGCATCATCTTGCTGGAATCTTCGTACCCGAGTGAGTCCTGTCAGTGCTCCCGACAGCTCATTCCTATGCAGTACCCCAAAATCAGCTATCCGAAGAGGCAACTCTCGCCAGGATCTTGGCCGATGGTCAAACATAAGGCTAAAGAAAAAGAAAGTAAAGTCCATTGATATTTCACTTCACAAGAGGGCAGGGAACCAACCAACCTAATGTGGAGTGTTTGCCTAGCATATGAGGACCTTATGGACCTTACTTTCAATCCTTAGCACCAAAAACTAAAAATCACAATACAACTTTTTCTATTATATTTAACTACATGAAAGGCTATTTAAAAAATCACTGATCCTAGTTGTCTATACAATCAACATTTGTCAAATCCTGGGCTTCATACATCAACAGAAGCACCTACATGAATAAAATGGCAAATGGTAACACAATCAACCATAGCTAAGACAGAATAAAAATGTTTCCCATGTAAATCTGGAGTCAAATTCTTACGTTCGATATTTCCACTAATAATAGGACTGCCTTTAAGATATTAAAAAAAAAAAGCCAGGAGTGCTAGGGCATGCCTATGTAATCCCAGTACTCTTCAAGGCTGAGGTTGGAGGACTGCAAGTTTGAGCCCAGCTTGGGCAACTTAGCAACTTACTGAGAACCTATCCAAAACTTGAAACAACTTTAAAGCCAGCTGAGGATGTACTTCAGTGTGAAGGCCCTGGGTTCAATCCTCAGTACCATTAAAATGTTAGCCACATACACGATTTGGAAAATAAAGTTATTTGGTCTCTTATCAGATCCCAAAGTGCTTCAGTTTCCTTGTTAGTCAGAAGGTGCTTCAGAACCTGGGAAAACCAAGAATGAACTCAGGTGATTCCGATACCCTGACACGTATAACCCAGTTTCTTCACCAAGTTTCTTCCCATCTCCTCTGCCCCACAGGCCTATCAGGAGCTATGAATACTCAACTACCAATATCCACAAGCTCTCCCAAGTCTTCCCAGAAATGGCTCTTTATCCATCTCTCAAGGGCAGAAAGTGGAGCAGCCTCAAGGCAAGGAAGACTTTCTAAGGATATTAATTCATTAGCCATAGTTTTGGAAAGAATTTATTTATTTATATTTATTTTTTTTTTTGAGATAGGGTCTTACTATTTGCCTAGGCTGGCTTTGAACTCAGGATTCTCCCATCTCAATCTCCAAAGTAGCTGGGATTACAGGCATGCCACACTACTTCCTTTCATTTAAAAAAAAAAAATTGGGCCGGGGATTTAGCTCAGTGCTTCCGCCACCTGGCTCGCAAGCGCAAGGTACTGAGTTCAATCCCTGGTACCAAAAAAAAAAAAAAAAAAAAGCTAAAAAAAGAAAAAACAATTTAGAGAATTTGCTATACCCCAGCCAGTCTCCCTGCTTTATATTCTGCTTTGTTTACTGCTATAACCCCAGAGCACCACTCCAGAATGTATATAGATCTGGGAATCTAATTGGTCATGGAAACTATTATAAAACAATAATGTAAATATTCTTCTGATTACATAATTCATTTTTTAACAAAAGTTCTTTCAAAAGAGGTAAAGCAATCTAGAACTAATTTGTAACATATGAAAAATTTTAATAGAAACTCGAAGCTGCTGATACCAGTGTCCTGGGCAGTTCATGGGCTTAAGAGCAAAAAGCTCCTTCTCGACCTCAAAGGAGAACATGTTCTCACTGTAGTGCTGCCAGTGGCCAGAGGTCATCCAGAGTCGGCTGTTGTAGATGTTGGGGGTGACTACCTCCTGGAATCCTCTTTTCCTATATTCACTCTGTTAGAGAACAAAGAGGACACACATGCAAACAAACCAATGCTCATCCTTCTGGAGGGGGTCAAAATTTAGAGACCAATTTTATACTATCTAGTGAAGTTCATGACATACAAATGCCATGACCTAGAAATTCCACCTGTGGTATATATCAAAGAGGAAACTCTCACACATGAACATAAGGAGGCTTATGAAAATGAGGCTACTGTAACATGGTCAGCAATATGGGAAAATTAAATTTTCTACCAGTGTGCATCAATAAAAGCATAAACACACTGTAGTAGGTGTATAATAAAATAATATATAACAAGTACAAATAAAGTGGATTTGTATGTCTCTAGAAAAGACCACAACTAATGCAGATTGATACATGAACACATAAATAAGGGTATATATGTATGAGGTAGATGTAAATCAAATGAACAAGGATCCATGGCAACTTGAAAACAGTTTCTCTAGGAATAAAAGGGGGATAGACCAAAAGGGGGCTCCGAAATTGTTTTTTCCTTAATTTTACATCTTAAAAATATGAAGCAAATACAGCCCAATGTAAATATATGCTAAAATTATGTGGTGAGTACTGGTATTGGCTATATTATTCTCAATATACTGTACTCATGCTTGAAATATTTTGAAATTTAAAAAGAAACAACACGAAGACTAATTCGTTTTCTGAAGGAAAATACAAACTTTTTGGTTAAAATAGCACAAATCTCTTATGTATGTAAAGGCTACAGGTTCCACTTCAAGATCATCAGCTTCTCTCTCTCTATATTTACATGTCTATGGACAAAATTATGTATTAGGAAAAAATAATCTTTAACAATTTATAAGACCCCAAATTTCCACTTTTATCATTTTAGGTATTTCTTCTCAAATATAGATTATCTTGCCTTTATCAGACCTTATTTAATCAAATCATCTTATATCCTAAATCCTCAGAAGAAAATAAAAAATAGTTTACCCTAATGAATTCCATAAGTGTATTATAAATATAGGCCCCCTTCGGCAAGAAGAAGCAACTTCCAGGGCTGAGTTCATGGAAGAAATATAGTTCTTGGTCCTGGGCAAAAGAAGAGCAAAAGACTGTTACACATACACCATCAACATTAGCTTTAGTACTCTTGAGTTAAAAAATTGTTACAATGCTCAAAAGTTTAACTAAGGGCAATCCTAAATAAAGAAACCATATCGATGTTTCTGGAGTATAATTTAATCACATAATTGCAGTTGGTGACAACTTAGTCCAAGTCCATTCCTTGCCTGTTAACAGTTCTAAATCCAGTCAGGTTTATAATAACAATGACAAGGAACTCAGTTTGACAGTGTTCATAGTTTTTAGTCCCTCAAGTGGGTCATGGTGAAAATTTCTCCTATATCCTTGCCCCGCCATCACCACAACCAAATGCCCAAAGCCCTGGGGAAGGAATCCACCAATAGATGTCAGCATCTTCAGTGCTGGAACCCCATATTCGGAAGTGATATTTTTATCAAATCTAACTTCCAGCTTAGAGGACATTCAGAGGTAGAGAAATGGGTAGAGAAAATGATACAATCCATCAGTGACCTGTTGTATCCACTTAGGAAACAAGCTGATTAATCTTTCTGGCACTATTACACAGTTTCTAAGTGAGACTAGATACCTTCTAAAGTCTAGTTCTCCAGCTCTACAAAACTATTTTCTCTATAAAATGTTCTTTTTATAGAGAACTGTAGGTCAACAACACTTCTCTCAGTAAAAGTAGTAATTAAAAGGATTATGGAACAATCAGTTAAGTATTTATAGCTCATGCAGTACATGACACCATAGGCAGTGGAAATCTAGATCATCTCTTCCAAATGAAATTCCAGCATGTACTTAATTCAGTGAGATTTCAAATGAAATTATGAAAAGGCAATCTAGATACATCACTGGTCTTTAACATACCCTCCCAATTTTCCTATGATCTCGGTTTTTAGCTTCCTCTTGAAACTTCTCCCACTCTTTCAACATTTTGGGATCTGGAAATGAAATGCCATAAATTCTCTGCAGAGTCTCCATATCTGCTTTGCCTTCCCAGTATGTGGAGGAATTCTGAAAACAAAGATCATCCATGATACAACACCCAAGTCTGTAAACATCTCACTTAAGAGATGGTATTTCTGATAAGCACCGTGTATGTCAAATTCATCCTAATTAGTACTAATTTTCCTCTTCTTCCCTCCCCATTTTTCCATCATCATCATCATCATCATCATCATCACCATCATCATTATCATCATCATCATTATTATTACTATTAGGTTTTATGAATTATTATTATTAGTATTAGTATTAGGTTTTATGAGACATGACCTTGCTATGTAGCCCAGACTGGCCTCAAATTCAACAATTCTTCTGTTTCAGCCTTCCAAGTGCTGGGATTACAGGCATCTGCCACCACATTAGGTATACTAATCGTTTTGACAATAAAACTGGCGTAAAAGACACACACCTACAAAATGTCTTGCATTGCTTTGAAATCTAGAGTAATTGGACTCATTCTGCAACACAAAGTTAACTGCTTCCCTTAATACTCACTCAGACCACACTTCCATAAACACTACTCTAATTGTAAGAGCATCCCTCACAAAGTAAGCAAAAATGGAAATGAATCAAGAAAAAAAGTCTTGAAATGATTTAATCATTCTCATGACTTCAAGTACAATCTAATAATCACCATGTTTATAAACTAGTATAAAACTGATAGGTTCAGTTGCATTAGGAACTTGGGTAATTATTGAGAAATACATAAGGAAAAGCATATAGTCCTATATTAAGTCTCAAAATTTTTAGAGCCATGAGAGCCCATAATTGCATGATATTGTGAATCCCCCCCTTTACCACATGTGCTGGCTCTAGTGATAAAGGGTGAGAAAATGACAACAGAGATATGTATACATATATATAAAACACCCACTTAGAAGACAGCATGAAAAAAGAAATCATCTTACATATGCAAGAAAAAAATGGTAGAAAAGACAAACCAATGAAAGTTTAAACATCTAAATACCTGTATGAGACAAATACATTTATATATAGTCTTTATTTTGCTTACTTTGTGTATTTTTAAAGTCTTAATTTTGCCAGTGTGCCTGACATGAGGTCCCCGGCAGAGGTCTATCAAGGGGCCACACCTAAAAGATAAGATGAAAAGAATTTTAAGAAAAACTAATTGATATGTATGCCACTTGCATTTAATGACATTTGATATTCTCACCTATAGACTGTTGTAGTTGGGGTATTTACTTTTTCATTCAATATCCGGCATTTAAACTTGTTGTACTAAAAATAGGAAAAAGAATTTTAAAACTCCCTTAACTTTTATTTCTCAATACTATAGCTAAAATATAATTCAAAGTACATTTATTAGAACATGGCAGGAATGCAAATATGCCAATATTTCATGTCATAAAAAAATTGTTTCAAGTGATATTAACAAATAAAGTGGAGGTCATTGGTTATTGTTCAACTTACCTTAAACATTTCCAGTAGACTTTCTTTCTTAACTTCTAATCTTTCAAAAGCTTGTTTTTCTTTAATGATTTTCTTACATAAAGTCTCCAAAGAAGAGAAATCATTGCTGGACACGCCTCTGAATGACAAGAAAGTATAAATCTCTCTACATTCCACTCTAATCACACTATGGCTTTGAGAGATGTTTCTTTAGAATACTTAAATTATACCCTTCCATCATGTATTCAAAATTTAAAATAAACGTTTGTCATAAATTTTCATATTTTCAGTAGCTTTTATCTTGGTCATCATGGTGACCTTTCCCACTAATAACCCCTAACTCTATTAGCAGGTTTAAAGAAGAGGATAGGATCAGTTCCATTTTACTTTCCAATGTATTACATAGTATAGGGCTCTATCTCCATCAGTCCAGAACTAGATCTCATTATTACAGCCTCTATTAATGCAAGTGAATTGTAATACGTTGAGTTTTGACAATTGGAATATTTGGTAACTACACAGAAATGAACTTTAATCCTTCTTCCTCCTTTGCTAAGAACTCTAAAAATAACTTACAGACCCACAATCATTCAGATTTTGCTTCTCTTTATTTAGTTACATAACTTACCCTTCTTCAAGGTACATGTCATAATAGAAGCCACTTTCTATTGGTGGACCATAACATAAACATCCACCGTAGACTCTCTCCATGGCTTCACCCATGATGTGAGCACTTGAGTGCCAATAAACCTGAAAATACAAAGAAAAACAGATGGCTTTAGTCTTGGCATATAAAGTTGTGAGTTAATATGGTTGTTAGAGACTGATGAAATTTATTATAAATAAATCCAATAAACAAAAATCCAAATTTAAAAATTTATTAACTACAGGGTGATTCTACCCATAGTCAAAATTAAAAAGCTTTTAAAATTATATAACAGTATTTCTATAAGCATCTTTAATCATAGAGAATGAAGTTTGTACCCTGAAAAGAACTGTTACTCAGTGTGGGTGTCTTATTCAATGTAACATCCTGGGTTCTTTTGAGTCACTGTGCTCAAAGCCCCATATCCCAGATGCTATGTATGATCTGGCCATTAGTTGGCTATGGAACATGAGTTACAAATTACATCTGTTTTTAATCTCATTGGCCCAAAACAAACAAGGGGGTACAACTGCACTCTACAACACAATAATAAAACACAAGGACAAATACATGGACACTGAAATCAAATGGCAGTATTTGGTTTTAAGATGGTCATTCAGATGAGTCAGAATATATTCAAAGGCACAGATCTTGTCTTTATCCTAAATTCAGTGAACACTGAATAGAAACTTACTGCTTGAGCCTCCTCATCCTCAAATTTAAGAAGCTCTAAGGTACAATCTTCCTCCAAAGGGCGGTCTAAGTCCCAAACAACTTTGTTCACTTTTGCAACAACAGTATTATCAGCCAGGCCTTGACTTGAAAAAAATAAACACATCAACATGAAAACACAAGAGTCTAAAAAATAATCTCTTCTCACACAAAACCTAACTTGAGAACAAAAAAAAAAACCCCACCATATTTATTATAAGTTAATATTGTATACACTTTTATAGATACATCTATATTTTTCTGAAAAAAGGGGAAAAAAACCCAATAAACCAAAAAATGTACCCAGGAATAAAAGTGGAAGATCCTGAAAATTCAGAACACTATTATTTTACATTAAGTAATATTTTGTATCTTAGCCTCAGAAACACGGAACTGCTAATAACCATTTTTGGCAATTCATACAGTGACTTCATGTGGTTCAACTCAATATGTAATAGTTAAGTAATTTAAAAATAAATATAAATAAATAAATAATACAATGAGGGAATTATGGTTTCTATGAAATCGAGTATCTGGCAAGGCTTGATAAAGGCAAGTACTGAAAAAAAAATTGTAAAATTAGGTATACATGAAACAACTACATAAAAAAATTTGTAAGGATTCTCCACTCAAGACTTTTCCTCAAGAATATTAAGATAAGGTAAGAACTATTAGCAGTCACTGCCCCAAAAAGCCTCGGCAATATATATATATGTGTCTCTATATACATCATATATATATATATGTCTATATAGATGTATATGTATGTATGTATAGTGAGTAAATATATATTTATACATTTCAAAGTTAATGTAAATTTTAATATGACACGTTGGCAAGCTTTTTCTGTAAAAGGATACAAAGTCTCTGTTGCCTATTTTTTGCAGTTGTTTTTTCTTCACTTAAAATTACAGGAAACACTTTGAGGTTTTAGGCTATACAAAAATAGGCTATGACCATAGTCCACTGATACATGGTTTAAGATATATATGTATACATACATACTCACACACTTAGGCATATATAAATTTATGCTTCTCCAGCTTTATCATGTTCTGATAAAATGACTGATCCCATCATGTCAAATTAAGAAAGGTTTTGCTCTATTATTAAGTATGTATCTAATTCTCAGTTACTTCAGATAATTTCCCCCAACCCAGTGCTTCTTTTTTGTTTTTTAAATTTTTGAGACATGGTCTTGCTCAGTTGCTCAGTCTTTGCTCATCTGCGATTCTCTTGCCTCAGCCTGCCAGAGTGCTGGAATTACAGGTGTGTGCCTCCACACCTAAAGAACCCAGTTAAACTTTAAGACTGTTTATGTCATTGGGATTTATAAAGCATAAATTCTTTATGTATCACACATTCATTAATTTTCCCATGTAAGACAACCCACTTTCATTTTTAACTTCAAAACTGAGACATTTAGGTCAAACTAATGAAACATCATCTACGTGACTTTGTACCATTTATGATCAAAGCAAAAGGACTAATAATATGACCTCCTTTAAGACATAAAAGGTGGTCTCCTTCAGAAATTGACTCTTAACTATAAAGCTCCAAATCACTTTGATTTCTAAAAATCTCAAGGTAAATTAAAAACATTAAGTACATCATAAAAATATTATGAGACTAAAATCAGAAACAATAATAAAAGAAAATTTAGTTAAGTTATAAACCATAGAAAGTCAAGATGGATGTGGCTTATACCTAATTCCACAAGCAACTTGATATGGTGTAGTTTTCCAGGATTCTGCGTCGACTTGTTTACCATCAGGCAGGGTGACTTTAATTGGCCTGCTATGTTTCTCTGCCTTTTCTGCCAGAATGGAATCATGTTCTGCTTTTAGTTTATTATACATCTCAAGCCGTGTGTTAATATATTCAGGCCAAGGATTCAACTGCAAGATAACAAACGAGGAAATAGTAAGTACTCATTCCCTTTAAAAGGAAATAAAAACAGACAATACAAAAACCCATGATTACTGATTCAACACAGGAAATGCGCTGCAATAATCACCAGACATTAAGCTGGTTCTAAGTGAGAGTAAATGAATTAAATGTCCTCTTCTTGTAATTTTTACTAAAAAAAATTTTAAAAGGATGATATAAACACCTGGATTGCTAACACTCTAAATTGACAACTATTATCATTTTGTAAAATATTATTACTTGAATCAAGTAAATTTTTCTCTTCCAAGTTACTCTTTTAACCATATTTTTTTCTAACTAAATGATCTTCTAAGTATGCCTGTAAGCAATACTGTAAATAAAAACAACTGGCTTTTATATTTTGTTTCAATCTTTTTCAGAGGATAGTATGCACAGCTGGTCAGCCTGTATGTCCTCTCACAATCAATTATAAATTTATTTGACTTAGGGGATCTAATTCAAAGAAAATATTTATAAAATTCAAAGAAGGTGTAATGACTTTGTTTCCTGGAATATTTCATGAATATTTTACATAAAACAGCCACAGAAGATCCTAAAACTATGGGGGGAAAAAAAAGATGACAAAAATAACTTCCTTTATTGTCTGAGACCCTAGTCTGGCAGTGGTGAACCTATGGCACGTGTGTTATTTTTCTTTTAAGATAAAAGATGTTAATGTATGAGTTGGTTTTTCTAAACCAAAACCTCAGTACTGTATTCAGGAGTAATGGCAGTATTGGCATTTTGTAATAAATAAGTGGATTTTGGGTTACAGTTTGGGCACTCGTTTCTAAAAGGTTCACCATCATTGCCCTGGTCTATATAACATTTCAAAAAAGGAAGTAATAAATCTGTGATCACAAAACAGATCATTAATATCTACACGGTTTATCATCTTCATATGACAATAACATGGATATTAACATCTGCATAAGAAAGGAAGGGGAGAGAGTAGGGATTTAGCTCAGTGGCACCAAGCCTGCCTCTCAAGCACAAGGTCCTCACTTCAGTCCCTGGTACCAAAGGAAAAAATAAATAAATAAAAAGAAAGTAAAGAGCAGATGGCTTAATTTTACTATGATCTTCTATTTTTTGTAAGTACATAAATTGATTAGCTATAATTAAGATATTCAAATATATGTTTTAACACTTCTTTGGTTGTGATAATGCTATTAAAATTCTACATACACTCTGCCCTCTATCAGTGATTGCATGTCATCAAATTTAACCAATTGCAGACTGAAAATATTTTTAAAATATTTGTAGCCTGGTGTATAATCTCAGCACTCTGAAAGAACAAAGCAGAAGGATCACAAGTTCAAGGCCAGCTTGAGCAATTTAGTGACTTAGTGAGACCCTGTCTCAAAGTAAAAAATGGCTCGGAAAGCAAGCTCTGTGTGAAGGCTGTGGGTTCAAACCCCAGTACCTAAATAAATAAGTAAGATTTGCATCTTTACTGAACATATTATGTACAGACCCCTTTTCCTTATTTCTCCTTATACAATATATGATTATTTAACAGCATTTTAATTGTATGAGGTATTATAAGTAATGTAGAGATGATATTAACATACATAAAGGGATGTGGTAAGGTGTAATCAAACACTTCATTGCTTTTTTCTTAAGAGATAGTGTCTGGATACTTTGCCCAAGCTGGCTCCAAACTTTTAGGCTCAAATGATTCCCCCATCCTGCCTCAGCCTCCCCAGCAGCTGGGACTAAGAGCACAGACCACCACAGTGAGCTGCCCCATCTTATATAAGGAACTCGAGCATTCCTAGATTTTGGTATTCTTGGGAGTCCTGGGAACAATTCCTTGTGGAAATTGAGTGATCACTGTGTATCAAAATAACACACTTAAACTGAAAAAATTAGCATTTAATCTTTCAGAAACTAATTTAACAGAAAAATAAGACTCAATCACACATTTCCATAGAATCATTGTCCACCCAGCTTCAATATCGTGGATTCTGGTGGTCATGATTATTCACTATGTCTACCTCGGAGGTTAACATTTTCCTAAATGTCACAGAAAAGAGACCAGCCATTAACATTAAAAAATAAATACTTACTCTGGGGATATAATACAGTCGTACAGCACTAGCCTAGCAAGTCCAAGGCCCTGGGTTTGATCTCCAGCACCACAATAAATAAATAAATTTTCTACATCTTATTACACTTAGTTCTTATCTGAAATAGCATCTTACTTTATCTTGACATAAAATATCCTCATGAAAAATCATCTTTTCTCTACTTTCATCTTTTAAAATAAAAGATCCCTAATATCTTTATAATTCCCTCCTATTCAGCTCGCCTCTTCCTTTACTCATTTAGCTGTTCCTCGGGAGCTTTTCATCCAATTATCACAAAGTTCCTCGATGGTGAAAACTAATGAATTAACTATTAACTAGTTCAGAGCCCATCATTCTACAATCATGACCTGAACCTCTCAGTCCAAAGAATGCTACCTGGTTCTACCCACCCACGTGACCCTTTATATTTTACTGCAGTCTATTACCATATTCACTTGGCACTTCCCAATCAAAGAATTTCAAGACAAACTTATTTTTTCAACATTCACTGAGCAAACACCCTCTGTGCCAGGCTCTAGGAATGCAGAGGTAAGACCTGCATTTTGCCCTTAGAAAAGGAGCAAGACAAGTATATAAGTGATGAGAGCACAGAGGAGAAGTAAGGTCTTATACATACCACTGTACACTGTTTCAAGATAGATCATTAAAACATGTATCACCAAGTCCAATTTAAAATTCTCTATTCAGAAGAGTCCTCTAAACTGTAGCCTTTTCCCCCTATTCCAAGGCTATTTTGCAAGTTATGATAGAACAGTATGCACACTTATACTGAAAATATAAAAATGAAATTTAAAAGCATCCATTTTACTATTTTACTCAGAAATCTTAAAATTCTCAATCAATAATATTCCCCACAATTACAGTGTGCATAAGGAATGAGGGATCAACAGAAATGAAGAAAAATTATTAGGCAGGGCTCTAAGCAACACTACATTCAATCACTTATAAAGCTATCTGTAAGTAAATGGAAACAATAAATTTAGCAACTACAGCATTTATAAAAACAGCTCTTTAAAGTCACTTTATTGCACTACTTTTAAAAAGCCTACCCTTTATGCTTCTATATTCTGGCTGTTTTCTAGAGTCTCCAATAAAACAACTGCAATGACATGCAAAACGTGAACCATAGTTCACTTTAGCTCAAGTTCAAAAAGAGCAGAAAGACAAGCTTAACTGCCTCCTAAAACAAAATACACTGGAACTAGTGTGGAGTCTGGAATGGCTTTTGAAATTCTATTTCCTTTTAGTAAGAGCTCAGGGAACTAAAGCATTTTCTGTAGATCTGAAAGAACCTCAAGAGGGTTTGGCTTGATAGATCCAAATGAAAATGAGAAAGAGGTTAAGGAACTGGATTTCCGTTGCATTCAGTATTAGCTCAAACACTAAGTCCTACACCTTAACATCTGATCTAATGAATTACTACTGCCTTTTCTCCAATGTTTGTTCTCTGATTCTTAATATCTATCCCCACAATCAGATCACCGTACACTCATATTCTAGTTGTTTTCCTTTCGCAGTAACAACAGCCATCTTTCTTCCCTTAGACTATCCTTTCCTAACTCTTCTCCCTGAGTCTTCCATCTAACATCATCTCAACAACCTTACATAAACCATTAGAATCCTTACACACAGAATACATCCAGGACAGCTCCCTGCTAGTTGTCAACATTTAATAAGAGCTCCTATGATGGCAACTTTTACCTCTGCTCGGCCTCCATCTCCAGATCCTTCCTTGTTCTTCTTCTTGCCTCCTTCCTTTCGCTTTTCCTCGCCAGCATTTACCTAAGTAAGCAAAAAAGAAAGGAAGGTTTTACGCTTTATACTTTAATATAATTGGACCCCCCCCATGATATCCCCAAACAAGTTTTAGAATGTTATTTTAGTATCTGCTAAATAAAAAAGGAAAACCTGACATTAAAAGACTGGAAAATTTTACTACTGGTAAAGTCAACTTAACAACTTACAGTAAAGACAAGCCCTAAAAAAGTAGAGAGGAGTTATTTAACAGTGTTTTAATTCCTCAAATTTTATTTAGTTTAATGATTCTTAGGGCCAGGAATTTAGCTCAGTGGTTCTGCCGCCTGCCTCGAAAGCACAAGGTCCCAAGTTCGATCCCCAATACCAAAAAAAAAAAAAAAAGATAATGATTCCTATGACTCTCACTTTAAGTTTACTTGGACCTGTACTAAATATATAACCACAGAAAGAATGCAATTAACTCAGTAATAGTATTTCCAGAAATGCAATGCATATGTATTCCACAAGTTCTACCAAAAGCCTATTTGCTCATAGTATTTTGTTAAACCCCATAAAAGAAACAAATATAAGACTCAAACAAAATCTCTCCAGGGAAACTAAACCTTAAGTTCTTGAGAAACTCTTGCAAGTGAAAAGAACATCACAGCAACACTATGATTAGATGTCAAACAAGCAAGGACCACAGCAAGTGGCCATAAGGGGCAGAGATTACTGTATTTCAACAGGTTGGATTTTGAGAAAGAAGGCAATGTGTTCTAGGTTTATACAGCTTGTTGCCAGAATGTTAAAAGACAGGTGTGTGGAGCACTTGGGAGGCTAAGGCATGAGGATTGAGAGTTTGACCTAAAAAAAAACAGATAGAAGACAGACAGGAAGGAAGGAAGGAAGGAAGGAAGGAAAGAAGGAAGGAAGGAAGGAAAGAAGGAAGGAAGGAAGGAAACAAACTTGGAAGACTAAAACAGAAGTTTTGGGAAGTAATACAAGTTAAGACAGACTAGGACTCACAAAAGCAAGCACTCATAGTTGTCAGTGGAATACACAGACTTTAATTTGAAGGAAGTAAAGTCACAGAAAGTTTTAAAATAGTAAGTCCTGTACCAGGGTTGTGAGGGAGGAATTTTATCTCAATATGTAATCTTTAACAATTTTATTGACATAATCCATCCGATTAGTGTCACTCCTGATTCTCTCTCCCCTCTCTCCTTCCTCTGCCTCCCCTCCCCTGCTCTTTCTTTTTCTCTTTTGAGACAGGGTCTTGCTATGCAGTCCTAGCCTGGCCTCAAACTCATGATCTTCCTGCATCAGCCTCCCCAGTGTGAGAACTACAGGCTCCACCACATCCAGCTACTGAGCTACTTTCTAGCTCTGTAGATTTGCCTATTCTGGACATTTCATACAAATAGAATCAAGCACTATGGGATCTTTTTATGACTGGCTTCTTTTACTTACCATGATGATTTCCAGATCATCATGTTGTAAGATGTATCAGTACTTCATTTTAAATTATCACATAAAATTTCACTTTATATTGGTTTTGGTATTAGTGATCAAACCCAGGGTCTCAAGAAAGTGCTATACCAGGATACTATATCTCTGCCTCGATTGCCTATTTTTCCATTATCACTAATGAACATTTTGGTTGCTGTCTTTTAAATCTTATAAATATGTTATCCATGGATGCGGAAGTAGCTCAGTGGTAAAGCACTTGCCTACCATGTTTGAGGCCCTGGGTTAAATCCCCAGTACCACAGCCAAAAGAAAACAAAAAGTTACTTATGTAATTTAAAAATAAACTAATTTTAAAAATATGACTCAATACTCCCAATTTTATGCTGAGCTAAAAAATGTCCCCTCTACTGGAACCTGGACTTAATATACTTAAGTTCCTTTCATACTCAATAGATCAATAATGAACAAAAGTGCAATCTAATCAAAGTACTAATAAACAGGCTTATAAACAGGGTTATAAACAGGTTTATAAACAGGGTTATAAGTTTCTCCATGTACCTTCACTATACTATAGAGTTGATACGACCAATCATTTAATACAAGTCTCCTTCTGCAGGTTTAAAAAGAAAGAGAATGAGTTTCAACACAAAAGCTGGGACAGAAAGCTGAACTATAAGGAGAATCTACAGAATCTCTTCAGATATGTTCAGGAATTGGGGAAGAAGTATCAGCAGGGCAGAGTTTAAATAAATTCAGTCCCTGAGAACAGGTATATGAAAGTCCCATAATTTGATAAAGTATCTGTGCATGACTCCTCTCCAGGCAGATGGTGGGAGGCTGAGGAGTACTGGCAACACTCTATGTTGAAGCAAATTATTTTCTGTTCCTATGCTTATTTCCAATAACAAAAGTCAGTCCTAAGAGTTATGTGAGAACACATGTAATACTACATTATAAAACAGTACCAGGCCTATATTTAGCACTCAATATGTATTAGCTGTTGTGTAATTATTATTCAGAAGGGGGCTGAGGGGGCATCTCAGTGGTAAAGTGAGAGAGAAAGGATGTCATTTGTTACCCAAACATCACTTCCAATTAATGGCATAAGTGTGGGCTGGAAATAAAGGCCCTGGGTTCAAACCCCAGTCCTGTAGGGGAGAGAAAAAGAAAATAGAAAATGAAAAGAAAAAGAATGATAGAGCAGAATATTTATGAACATGGAAAATTGTTCACTATGCCCTATTAAGCTAAGAATAAACCAGCTACAAAACAGTAGACATATTTTTTTTGGTGAAAAAGCAGTCCATGTATAACCACTATTTACTCAATTAAATTTGCATATGCATTTTCCACATTCAATTACTTCAGGGGTCAGTGACTTGACCTGTGCAAGTAATGAAGACCTCACAGCTTCTCCCCTGGACTACTGCAATCTCTTTTAATGCAACTCCACCTCAATGCCAAAGTAGCTTTTACAAATATAATCTACATTGTGCATTTTCTTACTTAAAATTCTTCATGTGAAGAATACAAATATCCTTCTAATTGCTGTTTTGCCCTTTTCAGTCGTGTCTATTTCAAATTATGCCACGAACACAACTCAACCTGTGTGCCCTTTCTCGGCCTTCTCTACCTTTACCTGGAAGCCCTGCCCGGTTTACCTAGCGAACTCACTCTTTGAAACTCAATCCAAGGGAAATCTCCCGAGCAGAATTAGGCGATTCTTCTGGAATCCCCTACAACTGATCACGGAGCACTATCACTGTTTTCCTATCGTCAGGGATTCAGTCCTATTCACCTGTCTACCTGCATCAGCTGGCTCAGTGTGTGAACAGAATGAATGAACATTTATTCATTGTAAAAACACTTGACTGGTCAGTGTGAAACTGACTTGGGCAACATGCCTAAGAAATGGATGACGTCAAAGGCTAAGTTTAAGGTGAAATGATTTGCACATACAAATGTGAGATAACACGCGGATGGAACTTCCATGGAATGTCAGATGAGGTCATGTAACCAATCACCCAAACAATGGCCAACTTGACCAGATCTCCGGAATTCAGTTTTGCCTTCCTAAAAGTGTGGCTCTGTACTGTCACAAGATTTGAGGAATAAATAAAGTTCCGCCATGTTCTTCCCGCATAAAGTGGGCGAAAAACACAAGTGTGGGAGTTCTGGGCTCTAGATTCCAATTCTGTCTGGGCTTCTAATTAGCTGTGTGATTCCAGGCAAGCCACTCCACTCACGGTCTCAGTTTCTTCATCTGTTCAAGGAAGGACCTGGAGACGAGCTGCAAAGTCGCACCCTATTTTATGAATGCAGCATTCCTGCTTCAGGGGGGCTTCTGATTAGTTCTGGAGCACCAAAGCACTCCTTCTACACACACACACACACACACACCCCGCAAGAGCCCCACTCACCGGCTTCTCTTCGCCTCCCATCTCCTCCAAGGGGCAGCTGGCCTTCTCAGACACCAAGGACCTACGAAAAGAAGACAGGGATGGTACCAGAACGAGCGGAGACCCAGACGGCGCTTGCGCCACGCGGACCAGCGAAACCAGCTGATGCAATCTGACGGCGCCCAAATCCCGCCCCTAATCTGCGACAGAACCGATAGCCAATTGACAACTGGCGGAAGCGTGCTCTCCCCTCTCTAGGCCAGTGGAAAATGGTGTTAAGTGACAGCTCTTCTAGGAAATCAGAGCGCCGTGGTGAGAAAAACCTGACTGAAGCAAAACCCGTACTTGCTACCCGCGCCGGACTAGACAATTTTCAACCTGAAACGCGCGACGCGCATGCGCTTTTCTTCCCCGGTGACTTTCTGCCGCGCATCAAAGACCTTTCGGGCCACCGTAGCGTTTAGAAGGCTCGGGCTAAACTTCCGGGTAGTCCTGGGTGCGCTGGACTCCGTCCCGGACCCGGGCTCCAGTGACTTCAGTGTCGTCTCACAGGAAGTGACAGCCGTCTTCTGCCTTTCACCTGGCTATCGAGGCTTCCCAAAACGCGAGCCCTGGTGAATGGGAGATGAAGGCCTTTCCTCGAACGTTCTGTAATGTACGAGGACCGCACGTTTTACTTGAGATAACCAAGCCTGCTCCACGGAGTCTCACGTAAAAGTGCCAGTGTCTGGAATTAAATGGGCCTTTTCCATTTATTTTACCAGCCAATTTAAAACAGTTGCTTATTTGTAATCAGAAGTGCAAAGAGCACGTTTTCAGTTACCAATAGTATCGCCACCTTTTACAGAATTTTATTTCTAAGCATCAGTCCTCTTAACGTGCTACCTTCAGGATCATCCCTTCCACAAGATACAATACCCTACCTAATCTGGCTTTCAGCATCCACTTTTCATGTAGCACCAGATAATCTTTTCAGATACAAATATGGTTGTAGCAATCTGCTTAACGCTAATAGTTTCCGTTGCTCTTGGAATAAAAATACTCAGGCTTTATGTCCCTCACGCTTCAACCTTCATTTCATTCCCCCCATCTTAGTGACACTTGCCCCCTCAGGTTCTCTCCCACAGATCTCTATTTCTGCACAAAAATTATTCCTCCCTTGAAAAGACTTATTCCATAAGTCTTTTTAAACACTCGTAGCACTCTACCATACATTTTTGCTTGTTAAATTCATACTTCTCAGAGCTCAAGAGTCGTTTAAAGGGACCTGTTTGTGATCACCCTTACCATATGGAGCAAGTCTCCCTGTTGTATCTGCTAGTAGCATCACATAACTCTCTTGGTAGCACTTATTACTTGGTGCTAGGATGTAAAAAGCCAAAGCATAACTTAAGTATTATTGTCAGTACTAGATGTAAACCTAGAACATAGCAATAAATATTGAGATGAGTATTGAGACAACCCTTGTTTGAAAAGTTTTTAAAAAAATTTCTGCTGTGAAAAAAGAATCTAAAACTCTTTACAAACTGATCTAGAGAAAGATAATAAAAGTAGATTACTAATAGTATTTGGTAGGTGTTCCCTTTAAAAAGTTTCAGGAGTTGGATACAATTTATTTGAATGACAACAGGATCTAGTCTTATGTTCTAATATAAAATAATTTATTCTCAAATGTTAATATCTTTAAGGATAATCAGGATTAGAGAGATTAAGATTAATGAATTTTCAAGAGGCAGAGCCATATAGGCCAATGATTAAAGATTATTCTATGAAAAATAGTTTTTCATAAAAAAATAGCTTCTCAAAACCTCTAGTTGTCTTCCAACCTCAAAACTAGCCCTAGTATAATAAGGACCACAAAAAGAAAGTATACATGGCTTCTGAGATTCAGTGTGGTGAAGGAACATAGGAAAGTGGAAAAACTCAGTTGTAGGAATGTAGCTCAGTGGTAGAACACTTAGAATGAACTAGGGCCTGGGTTATATGCCAGGGGTAGGGAGTGGGGTAGGGGTAATTGCTACTATGGGAACCCTCAGAGAAGTAACCTTATAACACAGTGCCCTCTGCTGTTAATAAGGACTTCATTCCTCGTGTGTTCATTTAAAGCTAAGCGAAGATTTTAGGAGCTTCCACAAAATTTCAAGTCCAGAGTACGCATGCTGTTAATGCATCTTTTGTACACACACACACACACACACACACACACACACACACACACACAGAAATACACATAAATATGTTGATTTATGCCCAGGTTACAGGTTACAATATATGTCAATTACTCTACTTTTAGGGCAGTGGTACTCAACACCTCTCCCTTAAGAAGTGTTCTAATAACATCTAATATAGTCCTCATTTTGTTTACTACCTTTTGGAAGAATGTTAATACCTTGAAAGTTACCCCCTTTTATGTTTGTCCATCTTTTCCTTAAAGATATAATTTTTCCTTCCTTGTTTCTAAAATCATAGTTTTGTTTTCCTTTAGGGAGCCACCCTATTCCTTCTCCTTAATCAGCCTGTCTTCTCTGATTTTACTTTTAGTCTTCTGCTGCTCATTTGCTCAGTTCTTTTCAGTTCTCTTCAATTTGCTTCCCTTCCCTTTTCTTTTCCTTTTCTTCCCTTCCCTTCTCTTCCTTCTTCCTCCTCCTTCTCCTCCTTCTCCCTAACCCCCCTTCTTTCTTTTCTTTTGAGAGAGGGTGTCAGTGTGTTCCCCAGTCTGTTCTGGAACTCCTGGACTCAAGTGATCCTCCTGCCCCAGCCTCTTGAGTAGCTGAGACTACATAGAGCATGCACCAACTGCATTCTCATTCCCAGTAGGAAAACCAAAGCACATTTTTCAAACTACTCTACTTTCTCTTGGATCGCCTAGGACTATCTCCTTCCTAAAGACTGAAACTTCATACATAAGTCTTTTTAAACATTAACTGTCTTCACTTTTGGGTTTGCAGTAATTTAATTAAGAAGTTTTTCTACTCCAGTACCTCAAATGAACATATTATCTGGTCAGGGATTTAGCTAGGTGGTTCTGCCACCTTCCTCAAAAGTTCAAGATCCCGAGTTTGATCCCCAGTACCCGCCCCCCCCCAAAATATTATCTTTGTAAAAACCTATATCTTGACATAAAAAAACTCTTCACAGAGGTGGTGGCAGAAAACTTCCCAAGGAGGGGAAAAGAACTTGACATACAGATAGGTGAGGCATATAGGACTCCAGCTAGCCTTGATCAAAAAAAATCTACACATAGGCATATAATAGTTAGGATTCCAGAAATCCAACAGAAGAACAAAATTCTACAAG
>NW_004624759.1:21167027-21179796 GCF_000247695.1 Heterocephalus glaber
CTTCTCATTGTCTTCTTACTCTTCCAGAGTGACCCACTCTGTGTGCAGGGCTTATGTTCTCTCTTCTCCACTGGCTTTCATTTTCTCTCTTCTTTGTCACCTCTACTTTTTCCTTCTTTTATCTTCAGTAAATGAAACTTGCATTCATAGGTTGTCTCCATCAGATTCTCTAATGAGAAAGTGAGAGCCTCGAACCACTGGATACCATAGCATTAGTCAACAAGAGGAAGAGGAGGTATCTTTTCCAGTGACTTCAGCAGAAAAGTCCCTGACCCAGTCACTGTGAGCAGGGAGAAGACAAGCAAGACTAGTCACCTCTTGGTCATGAACTCATACCTCTGGGGCAACCTCAGCAAAGTAATACATGATAGAGTAGCTTTGCAAAGGAAAGTGGGCAAAACAGTCCACTGAATGTGTTTTCCTTTCAACCATGCATACAATACATGATTACATTCTTTTTGGAAACTTGCACAATTCCTTCATTTTACAAAAGGTATATTGACAATATACTATCAAGTCCTGTTTGTTCAGTAGATAGATAGTCACATAAATAGATAGATAGATTTGAATATCAGTGTTAGACTCAAAAAAACTCTCAATGCTAGGGCTGTAAACTGATAGCTGGGATTTCTAGCTTTGCACAACTCACAGGAAAAGTTAAGTAAATTACAAAACTGTGATAATCATTAACAGGTACAATGAGGGATAATTCCTTAATACAAAGGAATAAAATCCTTCTTTATCTTTTATGGTACTATTTCTTGCCCTCTTCTTGACTTTTGTGAACAGCATAAAAATATAAACAACAAACATATTTGATTTGGATTCAGTGGACTTTGGGTAACCTCTCAATACGTGACCTTAAGGGTATATACTACCACATTGGTTCTCAGTTTTTAGAGGTATAAAGTGGTGAGATTTAACTAGATAGTACCCTAAATGTTTTTGTATTTTGAAATTATAAATGTTTGCATGTATGAGATTGTACCAATGAATGGTAACTTTTGAATTGTTGATTAGCCAGGCCAGATATAAACCGAGAAGCCACTAGATGTCACACTAATCACAGATTTTGCTATTCATTATTTTAAATGTCAATGTATTTGGGAGTTGAACAGGGCCTTTAAAATCATATTTCTTCAATCATGTCATGTCAGTTAATTTTCAGAAAATAGAGTATTTGAACTAGATATTGAATGACGGCTAAATTCATATAGCTAAGATAGCATTAACAGACTTCTTACTGCTATTCTGGAAGATTAGTCTCTCTTTAAAATTCACAATGTTTGGAAATGATGTTTCTGGATAGTTAATCCACTTTGATAATGTTATTTTTTACATTTTTCTTCTGGAATTATTAATAAAGCAATTTGGGGAACTAATTATTCTGTGATATAAAGTAATATCAATAACACAGGACACAAAAGTGATATTATTCATAGATTACAATTCTGTCTTGAGACCTGTTGTATGACAAAATACAGGAGAAAAACCTCTTAAAAGAGGAAAGATTTACTTTGACTCATGGTTTTAGAGGCTTCGATCCATGATCAGCTGGCTCCATTTCTTTACACTTGTGGCAAAGCAGGAAAATCATAGCAGAAGAAAACTTTGCCTCATCCACAGGAAGAAAAGAGAGAGACAGAGCCAGAAAGGAACTGGCCTGGGACAAGATATACCTTTTAAACTCCCTTCCCCTGTGATCTGCTTCATCCAGTTAGACCCTACCTCTTCAAAGAATTAATCCATTGGTGAGGCCAGAGCCCTCTTGATCCAATCACTCACCCAAAGCCCCATCTCTGAAAACTGCTGTATGGGGAACAAGTCCCCAAGTACATAGCTTTGGGAGGCATGTTTTATCCAAACCATAACTAACACCTGTTTGAAGATAATTCATAGGAAGATGTGAGAAATTGAGTGGAAATTAAAATTCACAAACACTTAGCTTATCTAAAGTTCTGATTTTGACAACTTCAAATATTCCCTTAACAAGGCACTGGATATAAAGTTGGAAAGGATTTTCTCTAGGAAATGAAACAGATTTCTGCACCAAATTCGTTAACAGTAATTTTTTTTATTTTGTTTTTTTAAGATTACGTCTCACTATATACTTCCATATGGCCTGCAATTTGTTATATAGCCAAGGCTATCATCAAACTTGCAATCCTTCTGCCTTAGCCTCCTGAGTGCTAGAATTATAGGCATGCATTACTGCACCCAACTATTAACTGCAATTTCTATATCAGTACTTGAACCTTATCTCAATAAATCACAAATATAAATAAACCTTTGTTCACAATAGTTCAATGACATGGGAAGACAGTTAGAAGCAGGACTATGAGAAGCGAAAGCAACATCAGATAGCCTAAGAGCAAGGGGAAATTTTCTAGGCTTAAAGAAACAAAATCATAGTATATCATTCTAAAGTAATAGATGTTTATAATTATAACCTTATGTCTTCAAGAAAAGATTAAATTACATTGCCTATCACTTATGATATGCAAGTTATTTGAGAAGGATTTTATACAAAAATCATCAAAATGAAGCTTTGATGTCTAAAAGTGGGACATTTTACTTTTATGGGAGATCATTTACATAATACTTATAAGTGAGAATTTATAACAAATCCCTTTTCCAGAGTGGGGCTGACAATGGATCACATAATATAAATAACAAGTGTTAATATTGGCTTTGTTTCTTTAGTAATCTGAAAATACTACTACCACTATTACTACTACTACTACTACTACCACTACTACTGCATGTAGGTGCTATGGGATCTTTGAAAGAGTTTTAGAAAATTAAAAGCACTATGTAAGTAGAGGAATGAAGACAATGACAGGAAAAGTGCATGCACACATTCTTCAAAAAAAACTCTCCTTGTGGAAATGAGCCATGAAAACTGAAGAGCTTAAAATTAAAGAAATAGAAAAACAAAAGGGAAGTCCATACAGTTAACTGCTTGGTGGACAGTGAAGTAGCTATACTGATCTACTTTCCAAAAACTAAGAAGTGATGAGAGTTGTTTTATAAGACATGAGAAAAAAGGAACGCTGAACCAATATGGCAGTATGACCAATCTTTATTCATGAATTCATGTAAACTATGGCCCTCCTGGTGGATGGAGTTTTGTGACTCTAATTATCTTTCTTCATTGTTTCCTCTTTTCCTTGTTGATTTATCTGTTTAGTTCCAACATGGAGGATGGCCAGGACCTGTGAAGTATCTTTCTTCATTAAGCAATTTTCAGTTTTATTTTATATCTGTGTCTGGAGGGAAAAACCCCTGAAAAGTTCTGCTTTTTTCCCTGTTTTATGTGATTGGGTATTAATGTTTTTCTCTCTTAAAAAATGAAAGTTGCTTGTTGCAGGAAAATCCCAATTGGTTTGAGAAGGGCGAGACAAGTTCACCATTACATGTGTCCAGATCTCTCATGTGTATGCTGATTGAATTTCTACATTCCCTCAAGTTAACCTCATACTTTGGAAAATTGTTAACGATGTTAAAGTCAGTAAATAATGGGAAAACATGCTTTATTTCAATGTGGGAATCTCATATCTCTTGTCTATTCCTGGGATAAACCTTCTTGTGTACACATTTTGATTACATGATAGAGGCACTGATTGTATTGTTGTGTTGTGGTGGTATTGCCAATTCCCATTAGAAATTTTGTTCGTTGGCCTTTTGTAACTTGGCTTAAAATTTTGCCACAAATCTCAGATTTTGTCTCAGTTCTAGAGACATTTAGGGAAATAAATTAAACTTATCCTAAATTGAATAAAATCTTAAAGAATCAAAACAATAGTGAAAATCTCCAATTGTTCAAATTTAATTTCTATTTTCATTAATACCAAAAACTGAAGCATAATTTTTGAATTTAAATTCTCTTATTCTATATTACTTTTAGTATAATTTGGTACTTCATCTTTACATGAGAAAGGACATTTTTCCCCCTTTCTACAGTTTTGGTTCAAATTCTGGGTTTTTAAAAAAATTTTAACGTAAAGGATCTTCAGGTAATAGAAGTAAGCAGAGCATAGCTACACATTTTCGCTCTGTAAGTATCTCTTTTTATGTTATCAGCAAGTGAGCCAGGGTATTGTGGAGAAGAAATGCTTTTTTGGTTGAACTGCTCTCCTGGAAATCTTTAATTTTTAACTGAGAGTTTGTCTGTACTTCTTTGTTTTTAACCTACCCATTTAGTGATATCTTGGGTGACTCTGAGGCTTTTGCTGAACTTGCATTCAGAGATCAAGGTTCCTGTTAGGGACATAACCCCTCCAGGGAGGTTTTCTGTTCCCACTGACTTTGAAGAAAACCAAGACCAGAGGGAGATAGTCATAATGAGCATAACTGAGGCAATTTTTAAAAATCAGAAATATTGTGGGATAGGGCTCTTGAGATGAACCAAGTTATGCACAAGTTTTAATCACCTTCAAAGACCTGAATGATAGATAATACTCTGTTTTGGTAAGTTTGGTTGGAATTGAAAAATAATCTGTTGAGAAAAATAGAAGATGTTTTAGGGGACCCCTAACTAAACGTGCTCCCTGAAAAAACTTCACTTGCAGACTGCAAGCATAGGAAGGAATTTGGGGTGGTCAAGGGAATAACAGACATGCTGTCACCACCTTGTTGGGTGATTTTCACCAAGTTGTATGCTGATCTTGAACTATGTAGTGTAGCTGGCCTCGAATTCATGATGATCCTCCTGCCTCAGCTTCTCAAGTACTGAGATTACAGGCATGAGCCACCACACCTGACTGAGTTTCTCTTTTTAAGTGAGAAAACACCCAAACATACATATTTTTCTGTTCCCCCATCTCTTTCCAAGAAGTAAAAACAAAAAGTAATATTTTAGAAATGGAAACAATGAGAAAGCCTTGGCAAGTGCCGTGGAGATGGTGAATTACTGTTCAGCATAAATATCCTGTTCTGTGTGACTTGACAATTTCTGAAGGGCTTGTATCTTCAGCCATATGCTATTGGTAATTGGAAAACGTGTAGTTTTACAATAGATTGTTAGATTATTATTCAGGCAGAATAGCTCATTCTGTTAGGTTTATCTCCATCTGGGAGAAGAGAACCCTCCAACATTTTGCGTCTTACACCTGACTCTGCCTGGATCCCAGGCAGCTCAGACTGAATGGAAAAGATGGATAGTATTGACTAGAAGATTGCCCTCATTTTCAATGTTCAATTTTCCTATGATCTGTGATGTCTTCTCTTAGATTTACTAGGAAATTATTTTAGAGAGACTCTTAAAGGGAACATTGACCCCAAGCAAAGGCTGTAACAGGTCAGATTCTCTATGAACCTGATCTAAGCAGTGTAAGCTTCCTAAACTCAAACATTACCTCTTAACCAATCAGGTCTTGAAGGGATGAAAACTGGACATAACCATCTACCCATGTATGTGATCCGAGTCATAGAGACCTGAGGCATCTTTATGATGCAGCCATCTTGGCTGCTGAAGCTTGTTGAGCTTGCTCTGAATTTTGGATTGGAGTCATGAATATTTTTGGACAATAAACTTTGACAAATCTCTGAAGGACTTCTTGGTTTAACTCTGTTGAAGGTCTTATTCAACCAAATCAGCATTTGTAATTTGTTTTCTAGAAGTAGTGATGCAAGTGTTTAGTAATCACTGATATTATTATCATCAAACAGTAATTAGTGATCCATTGAGGACAACAATACAATAGGCACCTTGCAAGTCACCTCCTTTTCAGAGTCTTTAACTTCCAGGAACCTTAATATTCTAGCATCCTGATAATAATTCCTCATTTTTCTATCCCACCCATGCTAGGCCTCTGCAGTAAAATAGCTCCATACCTTATTCATTTCTCTAACCCCAGTGTACACATGTTGCTTGTTGAAATATTATTTCATTTCATTTTTTTAGGAAAATTAATCTTTCTTATTGCAATTAGATCTAAAGGGAGAAGAAACTAGATAAAATTTCCTGTTACTTTTGTTTTTCTAACAAAGGGGTATCAACTGTATCAGATATTAATTTGAATTGAATTCCCCCCATATATATAAATGATAAGGTATATAGTTGCATAAGTCTATAACATTAAACTTTTGAAGACCAGATGTTTCAAGAGTAACTCCTTACAAATGAACTAGAAAGTATACATTTATGATAACAGAATATAGAATAGGCTACACATGTAGATCACTTCATTTCTTTGTGGAAATACTAGGCCAAATATGTGATGTTTGAATTCCTGAATTGTCTGGAGAATTCAATTAATTATCTAATTATTGATATAGAATTGATGTTTTAGAAAAATACAAAGTTTTATGACTAGACCCAGAAGACACAATTATGTTCTTCTTTCTCATTTCTGGTAAAATTAACTTGGCTAGAAAGAATAAAATATACAAGATTAAACATTTAATTACAAGCCAACAGCAGAGACATTTGTCAATTCTCCTATTTATATTAGTTTTTAGAAGCCATTTCATTTTAATCTGTTGGTCTGGTCTGTTGATCATCAAATACACTTCAAAAGCCAACATTTTCCCTAGGGAATCTACTAGTCAAAGGACTAATGATACAGTAACACAATCTTCTTCTCCCCAATGGCCCCCACTCAAAGTTTTTATGTTTATGAATATATTTCATCCTAGAACATTTGGAAACTAGATAATATCCTATGAAATTACATAAAATATCATCCATAATCCTACTGCCCACAAATAATCATTTACCATTTTGCTGTATTTCCCTCCAGGCTTTATCCATGAATGTATACATACAGTAAAATAGGAACCAAAATTTAAGTAGTTTATACCCTCATCTGTATAGTTCCAGCTGCAGCCCTCCAGCTCCACTTCACCCCAGTTATTTCTGGGCGTTTCTGTGATGTCCCAAAAGAGCTCATAGAGAGTTTCTCATGTGCCACTTTAGTTCTTTTATTACTTTCTTGTGCCCTCACTTCTTTTTCACTGCTGTATCCTAAGCATCTAGCATCTAGGCTGGCACAGAGAGCTGCTCAGTAAGTATTGAAGTGCTCAGAAAATAAAAATAAAATACCCATGTCCCAACTGTGGGTGCTCTTTCTGGGGATTCTGGTATCCACTGAGAAAACTGTCTGTCACGCTGTTCCTGAGTGCTCACTGTGATGCTGAGATGCTTCACACAGAGATGTAAAAAAGGTCTTGCTCCTTTCCTTTGTGTCATACTTTGTCACCCAAAATGTCCATGAATGGGTGTCCTTGTCCCACAGAATCCCTTTGAAGACATTCCCTTGGCCTTCAGCCTGTGGTCCCCTTGTCAATGGATTCAATCATGAGTCAAGAAGGTTGGGAACCATATCTAAAACAGATGCTACACTGTTTCCCCTAATTTTGTGTACTTACTCCTTTTCTCTCCAAATGTTTTCATATAGATGAAATTTGGCCACAAAGGGAGAATTACATAGTTGATATTCAGCAAATATTTTTAGAGCATGTGAATAGTAGGCAAAACATTCCAATGCCTCAGTGAGGTATTTGCATGAGAAAAGTCTGAGAAAGTGGGAGAAGGCTAGTACTATCTTATTTTATAAACTGGTGGTCAGACAGTAGTAATTGCTACATTCCAACTGATTGTAGATACTTCTGTGAATTTATTTTACTTCAGTTAAGCTAGACCTCAATTTAGCTGCTTTCTATTGTTTTCCTTCCAGAATAATGCCTGTTCTCCATTTCAGATCAGAATCTCTCTCTCTCTCTCCCTCTCTCTCTCTCTCTCTCTCTGTGCAGTCTTTAAAAAGTTGACATTATTGAGTTCATTTACCCCTGCTCTTTACTGAAGACTTGTCAACAGATCATTTTCAGGTCTGGCTGTAGTGTGTATGTTTTAAGTTTATTCTCTTTGTTTGTTTGTTTGTTTTGGTATTAGATTGATTCAATTTCTTAAATCATATAATCAGATTCACTTTCTTTCCTATTTATTTATATAATATCTTCAATGATACCAGACTTATTTCTTTATACAGAGGGAAAATTTAGTGCGTACAAGATAAAAATAATCATCAGAGTTGAGTGTGCTGGTGAACTCGTATAATCCCAGCACTTGGGATGGAGAAGCAAGAAGAATTTGAGTTTGAGTCCAGCCGGGGCATAGCAAGTTCAAAGCCAGCTTGGACTACATCCTGAGACTCTGTCTCAAAAAATAAAAAATAAAATAAATAAAAATAAGAGGAATCAGGTCCATTTCTATATTCAAGTTAAAGACCAAAGCAAGAGTCATGATGAAAATTTCAGTTTTGAACCACCATGATTGTTTCTGTTCATAGGACTTTGATGTGACAGAAAAGCCCTATCTTCTTTCTTAAGTCATTTCCTTAGCTACCTCATACTTTATTATTACTTCCTGAGTTTTCTAGGCCTTAACTTTTCTCATATTTAAAACATGGAGGAATAGAGCATCTCTAACTAGCTTTTATTTTAATCTCATTACTTCTTCTTTAGTAGATTTAAATTACACTTAACACCATATCTGACATTTCTATCTTATACATTCCTAGCTGGGAGCTGGATAAAAAGAAGAGCTTGATACATGAATACTTAATGGCTGATTCAAACACTAACAGAGTACAAATACTTTAATTTTCTTTTATTCTTCTACAAATAATAAAAGTAACATTAAATATATGTTGTTATTTTTCTGTTTTGATTTTTTTTTTGACACAAGGTTTCTCTGTACAATTTAGGCTGAACTTGGATTGACTATATAGCTCAGGCTGGCCTTGAACTTTCAATGATCCTCCTGCCTCAGCCTCCCAAGTACTGAGATTACAGGTGTTCACCACCATGTCTGTCTATCTTGTTATGTTTTAGACTCTATTCAATATTGACCTAAGGTTTCCTATATTTCCAACATCCAATAGGATTTTAAAATGAGAATTGTTGGTCAGAAGATGACTTTGAAACTGTACAATTTTTGGGATCTCTTCCTGCACAACAGGTTCTCGACTGAGGCTATTTTGTTCCCCTGAAGATATATATGGCAATTACTAGATAACAGACAATTGCATGGCCTAAAATGTCCCAAGGTTGATAAATGCTACTATGTGGGAATCCTATTGAGGCTAGAGACTATGTCTTATTAATATTTGTTTTCTGAAGATCAACACTCACTTCTCACATCCTGCAAAAACTGATCTGATTCCTTCCAACAGCCTAGCGTTAATGTTGGGTACATTTTCTAAAATTAAAATCTTTTGAAAACTGATGATCTAGTATCGTTCTTACTTTGCATTTTTAACAATTAGCACATTCAATCAACTAGAACCACCATTCTAACAGTTAAGTTTCAACATCAGAACCTATAGCATCATAATCTACAAGATGTTATTCATAAATAGTAACATGATCCCACTATATTGAATTCTCTAAAATTGACATGTTTCCCATTAGGAAGTTTAATTGTAATAAATATATTGCATGAGTGACCGAAGCATATTTCCAGTCATGAAGATGAAAGCGAAATATTCTTTTTCTCAGAAATTAGTGAATGAGGAGAGAAGGCAAAGAGAGACATATAGTACTTATATATTTATTGATAATATTTTTATTTTTCCAACTTTACTATAGTATAGGATTTTTAAAAATTATTTCAGATTGCATTGCTATTTGCCAGTGTAGCTATAGCTGCCCATTCGTAGGTTGACTGATCCATTCCATCTCTCCATCCATCCATCCCTCCATCTACCCATCAACCAGTCAAATACGCAAACATGTACAGGTTCTTCTCATGTAACAAGTCTTCTATGATATATAATGATTGAGTAATAAGGTTCTATTCTTTAACAGTATAGAGACAATCGGGACAGACAAGCCATATCTGTGTATATCTAATATAAAAAAGAATTCTAAAAGGTTGAGACTGGTACAAATAAAGTTATTGTAGTTAAGGGGAGAAAGTATGAGTTCCAACTGATGGTTGTGGTGTGGAGAGATAAGTTAGAGAGACATTTTGGAATCAAGAAATACATATAGACAATACAGACAGAGCCCTTGGGCCCAATAATCTTTGCTCATTTTGTCTATATTACTTTGTTTCCTGTTGCTATAACAAAATAACTGAAGCTAGGAGGTAGAAAGTTTTACACTTTTGGAGGTAGAAAGTTCAAGATCAAGCAGTGCCATTTATTTGACCTCTGATGAGGGACCCTTTGCTTGTGTCACAATATGGTATATGGCATCAGGGTAACAGAGTGAATGAGGATGAGAAATGACATAGTGAGACAGAAGCTGAAGAGATTAAGGAGCCAGACTTGCTCTTTTTATAACAACTTTCTCTTTTTGGAACTAACCAGGACCCAAGGCAACTGCATCAATCTCTGCTAAAGGTAATGTCTTATGACTTCATTTTTTCCCCCATTGGTCCCCATCTCTTAAAGGTTGTACCATGTCTTAATACCACCACATAGGGCACCAAGCCTCTACACATGAACGCTTGGGAGGCAAACCACATCGAAACCATAGAAGTGGCCAGTAATAAAACTATCATTTATTGTGTACATAAGTTCATAGAGTCTATTTTTAGAGTCTTTGATATTCTAAATAACTTCAGCAGGAGAGATTACACAGCACATCCCAAGGTTACTAGTATATGTATTGTTTTGTTAGAATTTGAGTTCCACAGGACACATCCCAGAAAATCATATTTGAATCTAAAGGAGTGGCATGAATGTGGAGTAGGACAGGTCTTAATTATTTTCCTCATTGCTGAGACAGAATACCTAAAACCTAAAGTTAAAGGAGGAAAGGTTTATTTCAGTTCACAGTTTGTAGAGGTTTCAGTCCATAGTTAACTGGTTCCAAGGCAAGGTGGAATGGTAGAAGGGCATCGCAGAGGAGAAAGAGTTCATGGCATGGCAGGCAGAAAGCATCAGGCAGCCAGCCTTCCTTCTTTCCCTCCCTTAATATTCCATCTAAACTACAAGCCTTATGATTTCTCCCACCCACACCCAAGGTGAGGCTTCCATCATCCACACCCAAAACAATCCTAAAGCCTATATTACACACCCTTAATTCTAGTATCACACACCCTAAATCCAGCCACCTTTGAAAAGCCCCACCTATGAATGAATGAGGCTTTTGGGGGACATCTAGATACAATCTATAACAGATGACTTTGACATCACATTCACAGGAGTAGGAAGTAATAATTCTCCAGTGATAAGAAGTATTGTATATAGTCAATCTCATAGGTTACCACAAAGCACCAGCACAAGGAAACTGTTGGCTAGGCGACCAGGATTGAGCTGAGCGCTATATGTGGCTACGAAAGTGCTTTACTCACATGGTATCTTCCAGGTGTAAACAAGGAATCCCTTTAGCTTTTTATTTTTACTTTAGTACTGGGGGTTGAACCAAGGGCCTTAGCACTGAGTTACATCCCCGGCCCTTTTTTCTTTTTCTTTTTTAAAAAAATTTTTAAAAAGTACAACTTTATTATCATTCACTGAACACACACATATACAAAAATTAAAATTATTCAAAGAAAATGCAAGGAGAAAAACTATAATAATATTCAAATATAATAGAACTCAACCAAAGCAAAACTGAAAAGTATTTAAACATTTTTCCATATAATTTAAAAAAACATCTCAAGCATTAACAAGACATCAAAAGATGTGATTTGTTTAGAAAGATTTTCAAAACTAATATTGAACAAATAGTGGTCTGGAAAAAAAATTCTAATTAGCTAGCAGACTACACATAGGCCAAATTTTTAAAATTTCAATTTCAATACAGTCATGTGACACATGATGGAAATATTATCTGAGAAGTATGTTATTAGGCAATTTCATCCATGTGTATTAAAAAGGACCACACAGAGTGCCAACTTCTAAGTGCAAACTGAGAAGATATACGTCAATCATCTTGATATTATCCAAATATGCAGTTAAACACTAGATATGTGAGGCTACCACTGGCATAGCAGCACACCGTTTTACAGTAAACTCTTTTATATAAGTAGGATTATGCTCTAAAGGATGAAAAGCACAGTATGTTATGATAAGTACCTAAAACAGTAACAGTCAGTTATCACACTATGGAGTACTGTGTACTGTACAGAGTTGTATGTGCTTCTTCTGGAAACGCACCCTTCTCTCCTTTGATCTCAGTGACTCTTCCTTCCCAACCCACTGATGAGCTCCAGCCTAGTCTCTATCTACATCTCTCCCTATAGTTTTAAACACAATCTATATATGGATTCTTTCCAGATTCCAGCCTAAAGCTCTGATCTCTCCCCTTCCGCTCCTGCCAACCATACCCCTTTGGACCTTTTCTTCCTATTTCAAATTATCAATTATTCATTTTAATCATTTTAATCCTTAATTACACTTTCAGCTTCTTATGCTAGAGAAACTATTCGGTATTTACACATGTGTGTCCTATTTATTTCACTTAAGAGGATGCCCTCAATATGCATCCATTTAGCTATAAATGTCTCTAGTTTCTCATTTTTAATGGATGAGTAGTACTCCATTTTATAAAAAAAACCCCACATCTTCTTTATCCATTTTCCAGTTGATGGTCACTTGGGCTGTTTCCAAGCTTTAGCTATTACAAACTGTGCCACTATAAACATGGGTGAGCATGTATCACTGTAGTATGATTCTGTTAATTCTTTTGGGGGAGATACCCAGAGGGAGAATAGCTGGGTCAAATGGGACCTCTAGCCCTAGTTCTTTGAGTTATCTCCATACTGATTTCCACAGTGGTTGCACCAGTCTGCACTCCCACCAACAATGGAGAA
>NW_004624759.1:21188050-21223714 GCF_000247695.1 Heterocephalus glaber
ACTCATGTAATGGTACAAGATCCCAATGATGAATGTAACTGTATTTTATACCTAAAATGTACCAATAAAGTTAATGGGGGAAAAATTAAGCAGGCTATCACAATTATCATGAGTCCATGCTTTTATTTTTAATATATCCAATAAATAATTAGTAAATTTTATTAAGCACCTGCTACATGCCAGAAATTGGGGGTATATTTTTTAATATTTTTTCCCCAGTAGGTCATTTTCTGCATGGAATCCCCAGAAGACCTTTAGCAATTGTCCTTGACTTGCAATTCACAGACATAGCAGCAGGTACATCCTTGACTTATTGTAGGAGGGAACTTAGTTCACTGAAGTTCAAATGTCAGTATTCTTGTGTGGTGCACTAAGGAGACAGGTGGGGTGGGGAATCATATAAAGTCACTCCCAAGAGTAAATCATCATGAGAGAAGAATGAGGGTTCATGGTTTCAGACAGAATGATCTGGCCATGGTCTAGATGCTGGATGCGAATCCAAGGAATCTTCCCTCCTTCCCAAGGGTGCTTAGTTGATTGTACCATATATTGTGTTATTCACATGTCTCTTTCACTAGCTATATGGTAAGCCTCTTAAAAGGAAAGTATGTCTTTTTTTCCCCAGTACCAAGGATCAAACTCAGGACCTTGCATTTGCGAGGCAGTGTGGCACCACTGAGCTAAATCCCTGACCCAGAAAGTATGTCTTTTTAAAAATAGTAACTTTTGCTGTTTTTTTCTCTTACTTCAAAGAAAATGAAAATTTGTTATCAGACACTTAGAAAATGAAAATAAGCAAAATGAAGAAACAGCCAGTTAACATTGTGGTTCTTAGGGTTTGGATCCTAAACATCTCCCAACAGTCTGCCTACAAAAGGCTCAGTCACCAGCACCAGCCTGTGTTGCTTTTTTGGAAGTAGTGGAATCCATAAAAGATAGGGCCTAGTAGACAGAGGCTAGGTTCCTAGGACCTGCTCTTGAAAGAGATGCTGGATTCCAGTACTTTCTGGGGAACGGTCTTCATCTGCAGCATGCTCTCACCAGAGCGATTGTATCCCGCTTGCCCAAAGCAACGGAACCAAGCAACCACAGTGCTGGAGTTACAGGCATGTGCCAGCACACCCAGCTTTCTTTTAGTTTTCAAAGTTGGAAGCTTAGGTTATTAATTTGTGATCTTTTCTTTCTTTCTTTTGTTGTCAATCAGTTTAATATATGTCCATAAGTAGTTCAAATGAATGCTTAAATACAAAATTAGCTGCCATGGTTCAAATGTGTGGGACTTTAAGAAAGCTTATATTACTCAAAAGATAGCTAAGCATTTCTAAAATGAAATTTTAGATTTCTAAAATTTTAGATTTTCTAAAATTTAGAAATTTCATTTCTAAAATGAAATTTCTTTGATTTCTAAAATGTATTTTGAAGGTTTGTAAAACAACCCTAATTCTAGAATTATATTGCTTTAAAGTAATCAAATTTTGTGTTATTTTTGTCACTATAATAACTTAAATTCATGAACTGTTAAAATTATTATATTTACATTCCCCAGTTTACATATTTGTTTTAACCTGGAGAACTTTCCACGTGGAAAGTTCCCATGCAACTACAGACAGCAGCACATGCTGTTTTCACAGCAACTCATTGTTATTGCTTCAGAACAGACTTGCACATAAAGCATTAACAAAGAAAGCCCCACCATTCACCATACCCACTAAAATACCCAATGCTTTCCAATCCCCAGCAAAAATTACCTGGAACAAGCAGTAATTTTAAAAAAATGCTTTCCTCGTCAGAAACATTTATAAAATGCAAAGATCTGAAAAAGACAAATGCTTGTGCAGATAAATGGGCCTCTCCCCCAAGAGTTTTTTCCTCAAGAGGCAGAAAGAGCTCTCGATAGTTCAGGAAAGATCAGTTTTAAAAGTATATTTATGCAAACTTATGGCTATTTCATTGAAAGATCATAACCAGCCTCAAGAGTGGAAGAGAGCAATGTACAGGGAGAAGCAAAGGTAGAGCCATAATACAGAGAATACAGCTTCTCCATGAACATTCAAAAGGTTGCAGTTACCAAGAAGAAAAATATGACCACACACAGACCAATGATCTTATTGCTGATCTGGGTGAAGCAGTTAATTTTCCATATATTTGTTGCTCAATAAAAATAAACATATAACCACTTAATATATAGCATTCACATTGTCATTAACTCATACTATCAGGTAGGAAAACAGTACTCCTCTATTACCTATCCCTAGTTTTCCATGTACATTTCAGTGTCCTACCACCTACAGACTTCCTGTATCCTACCTATAAAACACGTACTGTATTGAGTCCAGTCTCTGAAATTTCATCACTATCGTGTTCTAAATTTTACTTTTGCACAAGTTTAATGTAGATACAGAAGGAAACACCAAGCAATTTTATTGTGCAATTCCAATAATTATTTGTGGAATCTTGGTTTAAGAAACAATTTTCATAGCTGTTCCAAATGCCTAGTTTAAACAAAAAGCAACTACCTAATTATCTACCCATAAATTTCATATTTTTCAAACACTGAAGTACTAAAAGCACTGTTGATTCATGTTACAATTTAAAATGTTTTAAAACTACACATTTTATATATCACTTTTATAATAATCAAAATTACTTGGATATATAGAAGAAAAATACAGAAATAGAGCCCTTTCAATGTACCTACAACGTCTGTAAAACTTCAGACCAACAGCAGAATAGATGATGAAATATGATTTCCCAATTGCCAAGAGTGTTTGAAATTTAAGATGAGATGGACCAGGTTTTGTGTTTTCCATAAACTCAGAGCTTACAGGTTCATTAGGACTCAGATCTCTGGGATTTCTTTACATGGCTTTCACTTCAATTTGTTTCAATTTCATCTGCTTCTTCCCCAGATTCTTTTGCTCACGCCTCCAAGCAGCTTCCTCCAGCCTGCGTTGTTTCTCAGGATCTTTGTCATTCATGATTCACTCCTTCTCTGCTCTTTTCTTCTCCTCAGGATGAGATTGTACAGCTTCCTGCCTCTGCACATGTGTCAGTTGCAAGTTCTCTTCTGCTTGTGCACAGTTCTTATCTGTTTTTTGTTTGCCTTTTCTGTTGAGTCAGAAAATTTTTGGCTTTGACAATAGAATAAATCACCATGTTCATCAGGGGTAGCAAAGCCTCCATATCCTTTGGATAAGTATTACCTGAGCCAGGTACATTAAATTTAAATAATAATATCTGCTTAATGTCAGGTAGCTTTAAAGACTGACCTTCCTCCAGCATAATTTTTGGACCAGAGAACTGGTCTGAAAAATGAAGATTCAATCTTGTCAGCATAGGGTATAAGAAAGTGAATCCTCTTCATGTCCGTTGTTCCCTCTGTGACTTCTCCCACCTCTGACAGGATGCCCAGGGAGTCTGGCAGCCCATATTCGGTCTTACATTTTGGAGACCCCAGCGAGATCCCCAGGTGATCCTCATTGCAATCAGCTTCTCGGAGCATTTGGTAAGGCCCTCGGTCTTACATTTAACCAAGGGCCTTACCAAATGCTCCGAGGAGCTGACTGCAGTGAGGATCACCCAGGAGGAAACACACCAGACAGATTGAGATGGAAAAAAACAGACCTTTATTAGTCTGGCCAGACGGCACCCTCCAAGCAAACAAGCTTAGAGAGGCTCCGAGCTCAGGGGGTTGGAAGGTTTTATAGGGGTTGAGGGGAGCTTAGCAAGCAGAACTACAGAAGTGGAATTTTTGCAGTTAGGGGACGGTTAGGGGAGTTTACAGATGTTCTTTACTTATCTACAGGATGTTCTTTACACAGAAACAATGGTACATTCCATGGTATCTTAACAGATAAACAAGTACATTCCGGGAACTATGTGTCCTTTAGTGAACCTGAAACCCATAGGGACAAGATGGAAGGCCTGTAACAAGACGGCCCTACTTGTGCTAAGTCTCACCTGGGTCTTACACCAGGAACCTGAGGAACAGATTATTTGCCCTTCAACTCCAGATTTTATAATGAGGTGTGCAGCCTACCTCTCAAGCAGAAAGAACATTTAAATGCTGGACTGATCCAAGCCATGTATTAATGCTCCTATCACTCCAATAGGAGTCTACCTTTTAATACTATCATATCGGGTCTTCAGTTCTAACATAGTATTTGGGAGGATACATTCAAACCATAGTGTGTCTCCCTGTCCCCTGATAGTTACCTTCTTATCTCTAAATACTTTGTTGTTATTAATACATTTTAATTTACATATTTTAGGCATTATCTACTGCCTTTCTGGTATACTAAGGATTTAACTCAGAAATATTGCTTTAGATCTCTTTATGCTAACATAAATACTTACTATTTTAGTTATTCTAGTGATTGCATTTGTAATTTTCAACAATAATTACACAGGTCTACATTTCACATGGGGACAATATGTGGCTTCTTCCATGTTCACCTTCCTGTTTTTGAGATCTATACTTTTATGTTCTTATGGCTGATAGCATTTGCATTTATATTTGGTTCCATAATTCTTATTAAGAATTCTGTTTTAACTACAAATTTACTCTAAAGATTAAAACTAGAGGGTGGGGGATTTAGCTCAGTGGTTTCTCCGCCTGCTGTGCAAGCGCAAGGATCCGAGTTTGATTCCCGGTACCCCCCCAAAAAAATTAAAACTACACCATTGTGTTTAGTTATAACAATGTAAATATTGTTTACCTTGATACACAGGAGAAACAAGTGGTCTTTTATGATATCGGCTTATTTCTTATTCAGCCTTTTGTTTGCCTAAGCTAAGGATTGGTGAAATTTTTCTATAATAGTAAGATAGTGACTGTTTTAGGCTTTGTAGGACATATGGCCACAATAACAACTCCTTAATTCTGATGTTGTAGTATGAAAGCAGGCAGACACTATATGAATGAATGAACATGGTTATGTTCCAAGAAAACATTATTTACAGATGGGTGTAGTAGTATACACCATAATCCAAACTCTCTGCGAGGCTGAAACAGGAGCACATACACTGCAAGGCTGAAGAAACTGAAGTCTGATGAGCACAGGTGAGGGCAGGAACAAAATATATCCCACTTAAGGAGATGGAAGCTTTTCAGATGCAGACAAACCTTTTCTTTCTTCCCCTTTCCTTTTGTCTGGGCTGAAAGGCTACTGGATGGTACCACCCACAAGCAGGGTGGTTCCTCCCTCCTCAATTTGCTGGCCTAAGGGTGGTCAATTATCTCTAGAAACACTGTGCAGATACAACCAGAGTGTACTTCACTAATCTGCTACACATTTCTTAATCGAATGAAGTTGAGAATCACAATTAACAGTCACAGCCTTGGTTTCCCCATCTTAGATATAGGAAATTCTAGTTGTCTTTATCTCTTACCTTATCATTCCTATCTTTAACTTTTTCAAGTGTCTCCAAGAAACTACCAAGTCGTTTGGATTCTTTTGGTTACTCTAATATGTTCTGCAGTATCTGTTTTAACTTCTACTCTGACTGGAGATTACAGCTGTTGTGCACATTGTTTAGCTGTCATTTGTTTATTTAATGCCTTCTTTTTGAGCACCTATTATATACTAAGCAACATTCTAATTCAGAAGTAACCTGGGATTAGTTTAATTTTATTTTATAAAAAATGTAATATGATACTTTGCATACTCGTTTTGTGCAAACATCAGCTATAACAAAGCTAACATAATAATTGTATATAAAACATATACATGTATAGTAACAATGGCTGGCATTTATTAGTTTTTGATTATGGTGTGCTAAGTGTTTTATACAGATTATGATCTTATTGTGTCTCTTAAGTTCTAATAGCACTTCAAGAAAGACATTGGTATTTGGGGAAGGGGCAGTTATCACTGATTTTATTCATTAAGTTTATTGGTAAATTTTAGGTATACAAGATGATGACATCCATCATTGGGAATTTGTACCTTTATGTGATATATCTTGGTTCTTATTTTCTCCCCATTCCCCTGCCCTCCCTTCAACCCCTCCACCCTTCCAGTTACTATTGTTTTTAAGACTAGAGGTCAAATGAATTAGTATAAAATACGTAGTTGGTTCTGGCATTCTGAGAAAATGAAGAAAATAACTGAATAGTCTGCTCAAAGAAATTGGACCATTAGTTTCAGGAACCACAAAGTTGAAATAAAAAGAATACATAGGTTTGCAATTTTAATTTCATTTAGATGGCCCATAGAATTTTGAGGAATTTAATGACATAGAGTAAAAGAACATATCACCAGTGGTGAACTGTAAGTAAGCTCAATTATACCACTCAAAAAAACCTTTCTTCTGCTGAGTCATTGTTTTCACCTGACTCTATCTTAAAAGTTGGATGTACTCTCAGATAATTATATGTAAACCATAAACTTTTATCTTTTTTTTGGCTCATAGCCCAACCTCATTGCTAATTGCTTGATTAATAACTTTTTTTCATAATTTTAGGCAGAGTACCATGATTAGTATCAGAGTTGGTTTTATCCATCATAGAATGAATCTCCAATTACTTAGTTTCTTGTTGTTGGTGATACTTACATAACTCCTCTCTTCTCCCTTCTCCCTTAAGTTCAGGGAGCTCAGCACTTACAGCGATTTGAGTTGCACCACATTTGAAAGCCATCACTTTCATTCTTGAATTTTCTCCAATCAAATTACTAAAAGAATGCATTCCTGAGGCATCTGGTGATTATATTGATTTTTGCCTTTTTCTAGAGACAAGTGTTAGGGCCTTGGCAATTATGACTCACTGGGGAAAAGATCCTCAATCAAATTGTGCTCTAGATATAGTCACTCAGGATGTGTGGGGTTTGGCATGTTTATTAATACTGAAGATGAAGGTCTTGTTTTTTCAATCACCACGTATTTAATGACATTTTCTCTGTCTGTCTGTCCAGCCTGTTTAACCTCCCTCTGGTAAGCTGGGGATGTGACATCTTCATTTATTTTAGACTCTTCCTAGTTGCTAAGGGAAATGGAAACCATAAGTCCTCATTCTCCCTGGTTCAGTTACCCCTCAAGACAGAATGGCTGGGCTCACATTCAGGGGTGGTATATATTTCATTTGTAGGGAGCTTTTCAATTTGCTGACCAGAGAGCAAATAACACTAAAACTGGCCTCAAATTTCTCTGCCATTCATAGTTGCAGACAAATTGTTTTGGAATAATGTACCCTCAAGATTTCAGATCCCACTGGGGAATTACAACTGGTAAGTGACTAACTACAAAAGAGGTTCACAGTTTGAAATAAGAAGTCTTAGAGGAATTTGAACTGGATCAATGATGGAAGAAAGCCTCAGAAAAATGAAATTTAAAAAAGAGGAAAGTTTTGAAGTACAAGTTGGTATTTAAACATCAAAAATAGTGGGCAGGACAGAGATTGAACAAAGCAGGTAGAAGACTCAATAGAAAAGGCCCATATAACCAGTGTTTTCTCTTTTGTGTGTGGGCTCATCTCTGCAATGGTCCTTGCTTGTTTGTACATGTTGTACTGATGCATGTACTATTGTGTTCTGACCTGGTTGTTTTGTTACGATCACTACATCAAGATTAGGTAACCAGATACTCTCTAAAGGAAGTATGTCTGTGAGTGCATCAATTATAAAGGCATATACTTTTCTGGTAGGACATCAATTCTCGTAATTTTTTGGGAGGTAGCTCTTAAGAGGAAAACACCTGCTCCTTTTAAGACTGCCTCTTTGAGTCTGGAATTTGAGATAGATTTGAAGCCTCTACATAGTGGTAGAGAAAAGAGTGCTATTTCTATATGGAGGTAGGGAGGGACACCAAGAGGCATCCTTATGGAAGAAGACATTTTAGAGATGTAGCTGAAGATATGCTAGACAAATTATCTTGCCTTCCAGTACTTTATCTTTCTTTTGTGATCTGAGAATCCCTAGAAAATTTTTATTTCAATGTGCAAAGTCAATGTTAGCTCTCTTTTGGTATTTGGATCCTCAAACAGTAACACTCCTTGAAGTCATGGGGATAGCAGTCATTTGTTCTTCCCTTGTCCTCCTTTCCTTTCCCTTCCTTCCCCTTCTCTTTTTGCCTCCCCTCTTCTCCCCTTTCTTTCTCTTCAACTTTTACATGATCTTTTTCTTGTTCTCCATATACTGCTAAACACTTTTGGAGTGCAGCTATATGCCAGAAACAGTGTCAAGAACTTCATGCTTAGTATCTCATTTATTACTCATGCTCATCTTGAAGTAGATATCATTATTACCTCCTTTGTATAACTGAAACTTTCAGAACTGATAATCTATTTTCACAATAATGCTATATAATAAGTAATCACAGAACCTCAACACTTGTTTTGCACATGAGTCTGTGAGGGTCATGTATTCTAATCTAGACTCAGGTTATTTCAGCTGGTCTCACTCTTCTGACTAGTTCTGAGATGGCTAGGTGGTTCTGCTGACCTCAGCTGAGGTTACTCACACATCTGGGATTTGGATGCTCATTGGCTGCAATGACTGAGATTTTTTATTTCCTCCATTTCCTCATCCTCCTGCACATGAGGCATATCCATTTGTGGTGTAGCAGAAGACAAAAGCAATAAACACAGCAATTCTTATGACATGTCTAGAGTTCTCTTGGGCATAGCATCCCAGTGAGGGGATAACAAAGTTATATAGCCAAGGGCCTAGACAAGTGAAAAATTGCACTGTTAATTTGATGAAAATGCCATAGTGGGGAAACTCATGTCCAGCTCTCACTCTTCAACCTCTCAATTAGTGAGATCATTGTGCAATTATTCATTAAGCTTTTCTTACTCTCCTCAAAGAGGAAATGAATCCTGGACAAGAGGTTTTAAGGCTGAAAAGTCTAGTCATCTCTTGTGAAGATTCTTTCCATACTAATGATTTCAAAAATTTAGTTTGTTTCTTTACAAGTGTGTTTTTGTATCATGGGATTATGATGACTCATCAGATTCCAAGTTGAAGAATTTTTCTTGGTGTGAAGATTCTGGAGGATGAAGACACCTCTTCAAAACCAGATGTGGCAATACATGCCTATAGTCCCAGCACCCTGGGAGACTGAGACAAAAGAATTGAAAGTTCAAGCTTGATGCTTAAATAAATACAAAAGAATCAAATAATCCCCTGCATACTATCAGATTATCATGGAATGAAACTAGAAATCAACAGCAAAAGAAACCACAAAAACTATGGAAACACATAGAGATTAAATAGTATATTATGTAATAATCATGGATCACAGAAAAATCAGGGTAGAAATTAAAGAGTTCCTAGAATCAAATGACAGTAGAAGTATAACATAGCAAAACCTAAGGGACACAGTGACAGGAGTTCTAAGAGTGAAGTTTAGAACTTTGAATGCATATATGAAATGAATAGACCCTGTTATGGGTTTATCTAGATATATTCCCAAAGTCTCATGTGGTCATAGGTGGGTAGTTACAAAGGTGACTGGATTAGGGTATGTGATGCTGGGATTAAGGGTACCCCAACCTGAGTGTGGGTGGCACCATCCAAAAGGCAGGTAGCCTAGATGGAATATAAAGGGGTAGAAAGAAGCTGCTTTGCTAGTTGGCTGCTTTGCCATGGACTATTTCTCCTGTCCAGTACCTCTCTGCTATGCCACCCTACCTTGGAACCAGCCAGCTGAAACCTCTATAAATTATGAGCTGAAATAAACCTTTCTTCCTTTTATTTTGTGTCAGGTATTTTGTCTCAGCAACAAGAAAAGTAACCAAGATAGATTTTGGTACCAGGAATGGGGTTGTTGCTGTGACTGTACATGACCATGTAGTTTAGGAGCCTTTAGAACTGGCTTTCAGGAAGAATTTGCAAAGATTTGGAGATGCCATCTGAAGAAGCATCCCTAGAATGCTTAAAGCTGCACTTGACAGGAGATTTTGGTGAGACCAGAAGACTAGAATGCTTCTAGAAATGCTGCCATAAAGATCAGACTCAGGAAGTTTCTTTTGGGAAGAAGGACTGCATTTGCTGCTGGACTCAAGACCATGTGTGTTATGCTTTGGTAGAAAGTTTGCCTGCATTTTGATCATATCTAGACACTTTGCTTGAGACTGAGCTTAAGGACGGTGGACTAATTAACCTTGCAGAGGAAATTTCAAGACAGCCTAACATTGAGGCAGTGGCATAGCTACTGTTGGGGGCTTTTAGCCAGATCTATGTTGAGAATTAAGACCAAAGAGCCCAGCAGAACGATTTAAAACAGTTTTAGTTTGGCCAGAAATGAAGCTCCAATAAAGTTATAGCTTACAAAGATGACTGAAGAGAACTTGGTTGCAGAAAGGGAACAGGACAGTAGAAAAGATGGCCTGATGACTTCACAAGAACCAGCAGGACTGCATCCTTTTCAGCCTCAAAATTGCAAAGGTGAAAGTCTTTGCTTTGAGAAGAGAGCCCCAGAGCACCATGTTCTAGAATGATGGAAACCTAGAGAATTTTTTCCTTGTGATTGGATCCATAGTACTTAGCAATCCAGGTACTCAATCCCTATAGCCAAGAGAGAAGGAAGTCTGGGGTTAAAAGAGTCTCACCATGGTGTGAGTGGCACTACCCAGAAGGTGGGTATCCCAAATGAACAACCTAATGATGAATCTTCAGTCCCCAGAAAACAAGAACAATTCAAATCTAAAACTAACAGAAGAAAAGAAATTATAAGATCAGAGTGGAAATTAATGCAACTGACACAAAAAATACAAAGGATCAATGAATCAGAGTTGGTTCTTTGAAAGGATGCGAAGAGATGTGGGAATTAGGGAAGAGGGTAGGAAGAGGCAGTAAGAAGGGTCAGTATGTGATGTGTATACATATCAATTCTCCCATGATGAATGTATTTACTCCATGTCACAAACATATACTAATAAAAATGTTTGGTGCTGGTGGTAAGGAAGTTGGATCCCAGACTGGGAAACTTAGCAATTTAAGAGGAAGAAAGAAAGAAAGAGAGAAAGAAAGAGAGAGAGAAAGAAAGAAAGAAAAAAGAGAACATATTTTCAGTATAAAGTGCAGTCAACCCTTGAGTTACAACTGGCCTGACATATGACCAACTTGGGTTATGACTGGAATTTTTGTTTTAACTTAAGAACAAAGTCTTGAGTTATGACCTGAATGCTGGCTGCCTGTGTTTCCAGATGGTCTCAGATACAGATTTAACTTTTTTTTTGCTACCGGGGATCAAACTCGGCGCAGCAGGCGGCAAAACCACTGAGCTAAATCCGTGGCCTACAGATTTAACTTTTAAAGAGTTCTACAAGGAACATTACAACATCCTTTGTGGGTTTAATTGAGAAATCCTGGACCAATATCTTTCTAAGGACACTAAGATCTGCCTGTACACAGAAGAAAGATTTTGAAGGCTGTATAGAGGAGCCTCAGCCTTCAATTGACCAACTTGAGTTACAACCAGCCCTAACAAATGAACTGAGTTTGTAATTCAAGGGTCTACTCTATTGGTAGAGCCTTACATAATATTGGCTGTATTGGAATATATATATATATATATATATATATATATATATATATATATACACACACATATGTATATGTATATATATATTTTAGCAAAGAGTCATTCTACCTTGAGTCCATGTGTTTAGATTAATTTATATTAACCTAATGATATCTGTATATATGTTGAACATAGTGGTACCTATATGTGAGATGTTATCTCTGTATTTTACAGATAGTGGATTTTGTGCATATAGATTGTCAGATTCTTGGTGATGATTCTGTGCCTTCTGCTAGGTAAAGACACACACACACATCTGCCTCCCAGCCTTAATGATATACAATTTATTATTACATATTTTTCAAAATACCTCACAGTAAATGTAGGCTAAAGTTGTAAAGTGGGCCTATGGGAGCTGTGGTTGCCTTTCATGAAGTGCAAGACGTGGTCACCTCCTTGCTCTCCACAAATACTTTTTGTTGCATACAAAGAAAGATCTCACTCTTAAACCAAGGATTTAAGCTTAAAATTTTCCTTCAGTTTTTTTGTTCTATATGGCCTTTATAATGTGCTGTCTTATAGTTAACACATATTTTGCTTATTTCCACTTTGAGCAAGGTTTTCCATAAAATACCTTCTGTCTCATTCCATTTGTGCTGCTGTGACAAAAATTCACAGACTGAGTAATTTTTAAAAATACAAATTTATTTCTCACAGTTATATAGGATGAAAAATTCAAAATCAAAATGTCAGCAAGCATCTGACATTTCTTAAAATGAATTCGAGCTAGATATTTAGGAAGATGAAAATAGTGGCATTGATGTTACTTGGGTTATAAAAATGAACATTAATGTTGTTTTCAGTCAATTACTATACATGTATGAGATGCCAGATATCGTATGGTGATAAAAGATGAATGGAAATACTTCTGAATATTCTGTGGATATATATAAACAACTTAAGTGTATCATGACTTTCATTGTTACTAATAATGAAAAATTTAGCATGCAGTTAAATATGTAACAATTATGGATTACTTTATAAGGGGCCTGTAACTGAATAATAGCCAATAGAAAAACTACAAGGAGCATTTACAGCTACAGTGGACCCTTGACTTATCAGCTCAGATCAGTTCCCGAGGGCTGGTTGTAACTGAAGTTGGTTGTAAGTTAATATAGCTAAGAACTGGATATTTACCTGGATACATGCTATGGATAACAAGAGGCAGATGAATCTTCCATTAACCCGATTAACCCAAGTTGTTTGTATGTCAGGCTGGTCATAACTTGAGGGTCCTCTGTACTTTGAAAAGGTTACAAGAAAAATAATAAAACTATCTTTATGGATTTCTTGTTGAAATTTTTTTGTTGTCTAAGTGCAAACTTTCCCTTAAATGTGGACTTGATTATATTTTCAATTAATTATATAATAAATTAACTGGTGGTGTCAAAGTATCTTGATTAATATATTAAAATATATCTATTGGATACTCTATATAAGCTAAGTGTTGCTAGGAAATGTAGTTTGTTTAAATGAAATCCAAATTTTTTCCTTTTTAATTATTTATCTCATTATGGAAACAATAAAAATGCACATAAAATTATGAGAAGAGAATAAGTGGTGATTAAATGAATACTACGTCATATAATCATTACCTGGGTAAAGCATTGATTAGAACAAGTTCAAGTAGTTCAGTTTGCAGCTCCTGATAGAGTTATTAAATTAGTATTCCAGTATCTTCCTGGACTAGTTATTTGGTTAAAGGTCAAATTCCTCCTGCCACATATTAGAAATTCCATCATAATTTTTATTTGAACACTTCCCTCCCTTTCCAATAATGTAATTCCACTCTAGCCACCCACCAGAGAACACAACACAGGATTCTTTTGTGTGCTGATGGAATTTTGAGAACAAAAGAACATGACACATGGAATTACACTGAATATCTGGATGTCTGTATGATGCTGTAATGTGCTCTTTAGACAATAATTGCACCCATCTATCTTGGGAGTTACTATACCAATCCAGGAGTGAAGAAATCCTTGGACTTTACAGCCAGCACCCTTAGTAGAATTGTGTTTTTGAAGAGAAAAAAGAATTTAAGAATGGTGTGTGTGTGTGTGTGTGTGCCTGTGTGTATACACAGTGGCAGTAGTAGTAGTGGCCAATTTTATACATATGATAACAGTTCTAAAGAGCTCTTTCTCAAGAACATTTAATGAAGGAAAATCTGTCTTTTGGCTTTCACATTACCTGAAAGAGATGGAGTGCCCAAACTTTCATCTTGTGCCCAGGAAGCCAACACTATGTCTAAAACAAGGCCTTTTATTCACCTGCCTGGGCCAGGTTGTAGTAAGGAACCATACCAAAACCCAAAAGGTTTAAGACAGCAAAGGAGTAATTCTTACTCTCACTATATATCTACCATGGATGACCAGAGGAATTTGCTGCACCAAACTACTGTTTCTATTCTGGTATCTAGGTTGACAGAGCAGCCATCATCTGTAACATTGCCGGGCAAAGTTGCAAAAGGGAAAACAAAAAACAAAAGACCTCTTTAAGGTCTTGCATTTGAATCTGGCTTGGAAGTAACACAAGTCATGATTGACAGTTTAGGATTTAATCAAGTTTAAAGAAATAAAACTCCATTGGTATAAACACAAAGTCTTATGTTTAGGGCCCAAATTTACTTATCTAGGAAGAGGATGAGAGCTCAATATAATTGAGCTGACAGTATTATAAGTCAGCCAAAAGAGCTAAGCTAATTGATTTCAGTGTGTAACAATACCATCGCAGCATAAAAAAGTAATGGTCTGTAATAGCCCTGCTATCCTTCCGGCTAGTTAGATCATTATACAAGTATCTATTCAGATTTGGAATTATACTAGAAGAGAGGTATTTGTGAAATGGAATGAGTCCAGAAGTAAATGAACAAAATCGTTAAGGGTCAGGAAAGCTGTAATATGTGAAATGGTTGAAGAAACTAAATCTGTTTCACCTAAGTAAGACAAGACACAGGGGTGATGCTCTAGTTGCCTTTAAGAATGTGGAAGAGGCATTCAGTTTAGTCCTTTGCACAGAGGGTAGAATGAGACCCACAAATGAATGAATGTTCAAGAGGGGAGAATGTCAATTCAGTGTGGAAAACTCTGAAATGACGAGAACTGTCCAACAATAGCATGGTCTGTAGGATAAGGTTCCTATCTTTGTGAAAGGTTCTAATTAAATATAATCTGTTAATAGAATAAATTCTTGCTGTCTCTTATTTTTTATTCTTACATAATTGGCTATTGTTTGTGCAATTTCTGTTTTGTGGAAGGAATTAGGATGCTATTTGAATGTTATTTGGAGATTTTGAGGCTGATAATTGGTCTTTGAAAAATGTTTTTGATAAATGATGAATTTTTGAAACTCTCTTTTAGTGACTACGAAACAATCTATATGGAAGTAATACTGACCTGGGCTGGCAATTTAGTTATTTAATATCTCTGAGTGTGAAGGTATGGTGATAATAATGCTGAGGAGATGATTAAATCAATCGAGTTTATGCATGTAAAGAACTTTTCAGAATAGTGGCTCAGACCAGGCACCTAAAACATTAGGCTATCATTGTTACTAATACTTTCTTTGGCTTTTGCTTCACTAACTAAAGCTAATGGTGTTTAGTAACGACTTTCAGCTTGCTCGGCTCAGCTCCCTTTCAACTGTTTCTCCTGAGTTACTTTAGGTTCCACGGTCAAGTCAAGAATACCACTGGCGTGTGTAATACAGGATCTCACTACATTGTCTAGGCTGTCCTTGAACTCACTATGTAGCCAAGGCTGGCCTTGAACTCACAGTGATCTCGCCTTATCCTTCCAAGTGCTGAAATTACAGGTGTGGGCTACCACACTGAGGAAGAATATTGCTGACTTAAATGACTGCCAAATTCATTTACTTTCTTCACCCACAAAGTTCTAGAATCAGGTTTTCTGATAAGTTCTGGGGCTCTTACTGGTATGTGCATAGTAAAACCCATCATATGGCGGCATCCAGCTGAGCAGCTGGTTTTTGAGCAGTTGCTCTTCTTGCTTGTACACATTTCAGACTTTGAGACCACCAGGCAACTCACTTGAACATGTCTTTCCTTAGTTTTTCCTTGCAGCTGAAGGCTTTTTAGTTCTTGTCAATTACCTAGAATGTGAGACTTAGATAATTCTTTTAACTTTCTCTTTCAGTTAAACTGCAGAAAATGTCAAAGAAACATCACCTAAACCTGTTTGGGGGAAAACAAGCTTTCAAAATAATGACATTTATAAGCATTAAAATCTGTGCTTTTTATTGGCACATTTTTTCCTTGGCCTTCACCAAAAGAATTGTTATATAGTGAAGTCTTCTGGAAGCAGTTGGCTTTAAAAAAATACGTTAGGTTAAAATATGAAAAGTAAAACTGTATGATTGTCTCATTTTTCAGTGTTCTGCTTCAGTCACTAGAAAGAGACATTTCTGCACGTGGATGATTGGCTCATACCCAGGTCTTTCTCACTTTTCTGCTCAGGTACCAACTTGCCTTTAGTTCTCATTGAGTCCAAACTGATGGCTTTGTGCCTAAGGTTTGCAAGGAATTGATTATCTACCTCTCCATGGGGACCTGTGAAGTCTAACTGCATTGTGATATGGAGACGCATGAAGTATTTGGAATTTATGAATCATTGTAATCAAATCTGGAAACAGTCATGTAGCACTCTTCCTGAAAGCATATTACGGAGCATTCATTTCATGGTTATAGCTCTTCCCTAGTGCCAGTTTGTAATTTAGTTAAGTATTCACGTAGTCATTGTATGAGGAAAGTTATGCTGGCAAACACTTCAGTGTTACAGGCAATTATTACCAAACTGAGCAAAACATTTCCATAAATGTCCAGGGCTTTTTTCTTTAGTATAGTCCTCAAAGGGCTTGTTTCACATGACTACTCCAGTCACACATTCACTAGCATTCCGTTGACTAATCGGTGTTAAAGTGATGATGGGGGCATGTTTTCAGAGTTTTCTTAAGGAGGGATTTACATTTATTTGCAGATTGATTTCTTAATTTTCCTTAGCAAATCAGGCTACTATATTAGTATTCATAACTCAATTACCTTGATTTTTAGAATGGGGGAAAATTAAGACATTTAAATTTCTCTGTATAGACATTCTTCTCTGCTAGACTGAATTACTGGAGAGAAATTCAGGTAACTTAGTATTAGTAACTTTTATATGTAAGTCATTGAAAGCATTATGGCTCTACTTCTTAAATTGAAAATGAGGTTGAGAACAGTACTATCACATAGACTTGTTTTGAAGTCGAAGTTCCAACAGGTTGCACTAAGCATACAACTCAGTGTGGTAGCATAGCAATGTGACCTTGTATTATCTATACTTTACAAGTAAGGATATTAAAACTCCCAGAAGATGAACAGGGACTTCTTTATAGTTCTATAGCTGATGTGTTGTTGAAAGTAGGACTTCAATTGGATATTCCTAACTTCTAGTCCAGTGCTTGTTCACTACAGGAAGGCCAAGAGGAATTAAATAGGTGGATCACTCTACAGTCTCCATTGTCTCAAGCAGTGTTTCTTAATCTTCATTGTTCACTAGAATCACTTGTAAAACTTTAGAAACATTCAGATGATTTGGTCCTAACAATAGAGACTTTAGTATGATAGATCTGGTGTAGAGACTGGAAATTTTTAGTTATTTTCTTGATGCTGTCAGTATACACCTCTTCTTTATTTTATGTTTTTGCATTTCTGGAACATCTTTTGAATATATGTTGGGGTTTTTCTTTCTACCCTTCATATCTATTCACTTCTGTCTTTTTTCTTTCTTCATATCTCTGTGCTGCATTCTGGGAAATTTGTTATATTTCCACACTTAATTCTCTTTTCAGCTATTTTTAGTCTACTAATTGCCCAGATATTGACTCTTTTTATTTCAATGACTATACTTTTTTATAACGTATTTTTTCCTACTTGTCTTGTTACATGGATGCTAATCTTTTCAAATTTAAATTTTATTTAACACATGAAATTATGGATCAAATTAACCCTTTAAAGATTAAATAATTATACAAGGCTTAAAATTAAAATAAGTAGTCCTCCATTACCCCTTCTCTCTATTTCTGATTTTTGCTTCTGAGTGACAACTTTTCTAATTATCCAGATGTTTCTATAACTTATTTCTGTATTTCTAAAAAACACGCTTACTTATCGTTATTTCTTAATTTTATGTATTCCGTACATGTAGCCTTCATAGAACAGAATATTTTTCCATAATTTCAATAAGAATATATTTTATTCACTATGAGTATGTAAAAGTGATTCATTCCTGCATTATGTTGTAAGTCTGTTTCCTTCATTTTACAACTTTCTGTCATCTTAGGAGTTAACAATTGCCCTTTTTGTTGGTTTGTTTTTCTACCTGCTTTTCCTAATTTCACACCTAAATTCACCACCATTCAGTTTCATCTCAAATGTGTAGTAATTTTTATAATAGATCAAGAATTTGTGTTTTGTGTTCTGTTTCAATCTAGACTTGACTGTGTTGCACCAGTGCTATATAGCTATTGTTGACCTTTCTGTTTCCTGGGTTCCTTGTGTTCCTCTTTTTTGTTTTGCTGTATTACATTCTCCAGCAGCCTGCTAAGAGAGCACAGGAAAAGTAAAATCCTTAAAAATAGGTTTATTTGGAAGTACTTTATTCTCTTTTACATTAAGGTTATAGATTTGAGACAATTCCCTTCATAATCTGAAGGTACTACCCCCTTTTCTTTAGGTTCTTCGTCTTGTATTAAATTCAGAATCAGTCCCATTTCTAATCTTCTGAGATTTTACTTTCTCTGTGAAAGCTTTTATGACTTTTTAAAATTTGCAATACTTGCAAATGATACTCAAAATAATATATCTTTTCTGTGGGCCTGTTTTCAGACGTTGTACTGTATACAAAATGGGCCCTTTCAACCTGAAGACTCAAACCTGACTGAGAAACTTTATGTTATTCCTTGGATAATTACCTTCCTTCAGCTCCTTTTGTTGTCTTTTTTTCTGGTCACCTTGTCTGACTGCTTAGGTTATTTTTTCCTCTTCCATTATCTTTGTATATTCTTCTTTATAATTCTCCCAAACTTATATTCTAACTCTGCTAAAATCATTATTTGTAGTATTTAAAACTTTCAGGGGCTCTTTTTTTAAAATTTAAGAACGTTTCCTTTTATAACCTTTATTTCTTGTTTGATATGTGTAATATCTTTCCTTACCTCACTGAAGTTATTAACTGAGGTATTTTTTTTAAAAACTTTCTTCCCTCTGTGTTTTCTGTTTTCAAAATGTTCCGTTTGTAGTTTGTTTTTGTTGTTTTGTTCATGTGAAAAGCTTTCTTCTGCGTTTCATAGTATTTGACTACCCATTCGTATATCACTGAGTGGCACTAAAAAGTAGATTGGAAGGTCTGTGGAAATGGAATGTGCTTGACAAAGTATGCGTCATTGTAGAATGAGTAAGCAAGCACGTGACCATTTTTTTTTCCAGTACTTTCTGACCTCTACTATTAAGAAAATCTTAGTGGGACTTCTCCTTTGGGGTGTTATATTTCCCCAAAGAAGAATTTTCTAATCTCTTCCTCTAACTTTTAGCATTAATAATAAAGCTTTGATGAAGTGGAATTTTACTAATAGCTCACTGTTAAGTATGGTGTTGCGACATTTGTTTGTGCCTGATGTTTCTCTGAGTAATGGTTCTTTAGTTTTAATCTATAAAAATTAGCATCCAGACTTTTCTGCTGACATGGGGGAGAGTGGTTCCTGATCTTTCCTAGGAAAGGGAGGGTGTTAGGAGTACAGCTGTTCACTTTATAGATATTTTACCAGTCCCTTTCCATATTTGAAGGTTCTCAGTGCCTCTGGTTTCTGATTCTTTCTGGGGCCCAATCTGTGAATCTGCTTCCTTATTACCACCACTCCTAGCATACTACTTGTATATTGTTAGCTTTCTTCTCTTTCCACTGTTAACCTGCTTTCCAGTTTCCTAAAATTTCTATGTAAAGCCTTTGCTATCTTTTCTTCACCTACTTTCCTTATGTATTTTAAAATATTAAATTATTTTAATATTGGGGGGGTGCTTAGAGGAAATCTAAAATCACATGTTCAATCCATCATTTAAAATTAGCACCAATTCATTTATTTATTTTGAACAATTGAATATGTATTTATTTTCAGGTTGCCCTACTAACTCTTCCTCTTTGGGTACAAAGTTTACTTTTAGTTTGTTGAGTGCCTTTATGACTGTTAACTTTCTCAGATTTGTATTTTTTGCAAAATGCATATGATCTTCTGTAGCTTTATCCTTTCTCATTCATTCACAGGGTCACCTTCCCTTTTCTCTTTCTTCTCTTTACTTGCCCTTGCAGTGAATATGTTACCTAGGCTCTTCTTCCCTACTCAGATACTATTCTGCCTACTGCAATTGCAGCCTGTGTTGGGACTCCGAATTTCAGGATGTGGTGGCCGCAAGAGGAAAGGACATGGATCGCTCTTCTCCTTTTCCTTTTTACCTCTCTTAGTCCAATTCTTCTTCCTAGGTTCTTTCTTTGTCTACAGAACTACGTGGTCTCCTGCTGACATCGATGCTGGTTTAGAGAACAGCTGCAAACAACAAGAATTATGACTGCTAGATGAAAAATCCCAAATGCACTGCCAGATCCAGTGCTGTCTTGTGCACTCCTTTTTTTCCATTCAGTTTATTGGTACATTTTAGGTACACAGTACAGTTACATTCATCATTGAGATCTTGTACCCGTATATGATGTACCTTGGTTCTTATTTTTTCCCCATTCCCTAGCCCTCCCTTCACCCCCTCCACCCTTCCCTGTTTACAAAGACTTTGTGTCCATTTTCTTCATTTTCTCGTATTTTTTTTCTCCTTTCCTTTCCCCTACCCCTCCCACTTCCCCTATTCCTTTAGACCTTTTCTTCCTATTTCACAATGTCTTGTGCATTCTTGAGATGCCCACCAATCACACTTCAATGCCAAACATTAGTATTCCTTGAGGATCTCGTGTGTGTGTGTGTGTGTGTGTGTGTGTGTGTGTGTAAGTGGATGTATCTTCCTTTGTAGACCCAGAGGAACTTTAAAATATCTTGTTTTTTCCATTTAGATATAAATAGAAAAGAGAGAGGATATGGGAAAATGTTATAGAACTGCTTTTGCATTTGCTACCAATTAAGAAAATATTCTGAAAACAAACTCTAGTGATAAAGCCAAAGATAATTTTGTAATGTTCAGGGATCATAGTAGAAAGAAGTGGATGAAAAGTTATAGGTGAAGGTGTGGTAAATTAACACATATGCAATTAGAATAGGACCTGATATCTAATAAATGCTTAATAAATTGTAACTATTATCTTTTTGATCTGTATTTCAATGACACTTTTGCTTATCTTCAGACTTTGATCACCTTGCTATGATATTTCACTATCCTTGTTTTGTACCATTTAATTTGAATCTTATTCACTCTTCTGCTTTGCTACCAAATTATTTTGTGTGTGGTAGATAGGTTTCTTCAGCTATGATAAATTCTTTGTTGCCTGAGACCACATAGACTGCAGGTAATTGTTTGCTAGTTTCCATGACACCCACTGCAGCACTGACCACAAGGTGAGATTCAGTCTGTGCTTATCGGTTGATTAGGCAAAATCTCACATTGGAAGTTAAACAATGCTCCTCAGGAGAATTGTGTTTAGCTTCTAAGAGAGAATGTAGCAACAGCTCTGTATTTTGCAGATTTAATATTTTTACCAGATTAGCAAACATCCCTAGATTTTATGAATGCTCAGTTTACAAGTTGTATGGTTATACCTGACAGAATTGGCCCAGAAATAAATACACTGCAACAAAATGCAATAACTTGTGGTTCTTGACCTTCCTGTTACCTCCAGGGACTGTAAAGAAGACAGGAAAGATTTTGTGATTTTGCTCATTTATGAAGGTGCAAAATTTTCTCATTTATATTGTTCTTTTGGGCCTTGTTTATATATTTTCTGTGACAGTCTAACGTTGTAAGTCTTTCCCCCTCTCTTTGCTTCCCTTCCATTTCTACAGTGCTCTCTGGCAGCACTAGAAGATCTGGTTTTTTTCAAGGTCCTCCTGTTTTCTCAGGAAAGCACTTCATGTCTGTGGGTTACCTGGAGGTGGTCTATTGACCTTCTTCCTGTTTCAAACTAGTCTCCAGGTGCTTTCTCTTCTAAGAGGTGGTCAAAAACTGCTGTGCTAAGATGATCATTTATGAATACTGTAATTCTCAGAAGCATAAATTCATATCCTGTTCTCACTGTGTATTTTATTAACTGTTAAGAGTTAGTCTACTGCCAGGCCTTGGCTAGAACTGAGTGCCCAGTGCTAACAACTATCTTTAAAGGCTCATGAATAGGGTCATAAACACTATTTACATTAGGAGAAACACATAATTTTGGTATTTTTACCAATCTGTCTCCTTCCTGCTCACCCTCACATGCATATGTGGTTCATAATACATGCACGATTATTTCACATCCTACACTTTTTGGTTACATGGGGATAAATTATTTTTGTTTAAATTTTATTTTTCGCAATCAAGTTACTTTTGTATGCCAGCCTCCAGTCTGCATATGACATGAACCTCTCCAGATTATATATGCTAAGGTTTTTATCCTCTTCTTATCTAGGGCCAAAAACAATAAACCTGGGTTATGATGCAAGCAACTAGAAAGTTAAAATATTCCTTTAATCTGCATAACCAGAAGTTTAACTGCACCAGAGAAGCGCACAGGCATAATAAAACCTCTGGAACTCTTTATTTCAGTGGCAAACTTAATATTTACTTGTCAGGTATCTGCTATATTAAATATCAACTTCACATCAAAGAAAAGTAAAAATAAGTTAGAGGGCAACTCATCCTTGGTTTGTCCTCAGTTTTATTTAAGAAGTCTGGATAGTTGGAAACAGAGATTATTCCTGCTAGTTCAAGTCTTGAACACTATCCGGACAGATGTAGGAGAGAAGCAGTACTGTATAAGGGTCAATGATGACTGACTTTCCACTAAAAATATATGGCAATATATGGTGGAAGTCATTCAGAAAGCTTCCAAATATCTACAGATACATGCTCAGGGCTTGAATTCAGTTCAAGCTGATGGATGAACATTCAGTCTTTGGAATATGCCAGACATTCTATTATGTGATGAAGTAAGAATAATAATGGCAAGAATTATAACAGACAGAGTTGTCCTATAAAAATAATATATGACAAAGAAATATAAAACTCATTTCCTTGACATTCATGTAGGGATAAAGGATATAAGGGAAGATTGATAATTATATGCTTAATTTTTGCTCATAGACTCATTTTTCTTATTCTGTTTGGCTATCCATTTTACATCCTGTGGCCTTAGAATTAATCATGGTATCAAGTTGGGCCTGAAACTGCTTTTTAATCCTGTGTAATATTTTCATCAATAACTATGAACAAATCATCCAATAGAAGCAGTTTGGGATAATGCTTAAATGCACTGACTTTGTAAGTAGACAGCTGTTTTGTATCTTTGAAATAGGAACTTGAGCAACTTTTCTGTGACTCTCAATCTCTTTGTGTGTAAAATTTGGATAATACAGTCCTTATGTGAGGGTATTAGTGGGAGGATTAAATGAAATAATTCATAATACAGTAAACTTTAATGCAATGTTAACTTTTAATAAATGCATATGCTCTTAATAAATATTGTCATTATCCAATTATACTTGTTCTCTTATGAATATTTTCACAATTTTATCCAAATTTCTGAACATTTTGTTGCTTGGAGAAAAGAAATTACTATGTGTACCATTACTCTGATTTTATACTAATAGATGTTAAACATTCTTTTGGATGATTTGAGTAACTTTCTGTAGACATTGCTAGAATTACTCTGATTTTATAGTAATAGATGTTAAACATTCTTTCGGATAATTTAAATAACTTTCTGTAGACATTGCTAGAGAAATTCAGTAACCTATGTTTCACTTTTAGTCTATTTAAATCTTTTAGGGGTTCCATTTAAATCTTTTGATCACAGTAATACATTGTTTCTTTCAAACGCAATTTCTAATAGCAGATTGTTCCCAATTGCTTTAGGAGATAAAGCTTACTAGAAGGTATTACTCTTTTTTCAACATGGTGATTTTTGTTGGAAATCAAGGAGTGGACTAAATCCTTGCAAAAAGAGGGCAAGAAACAGTGAATTCAAAGTTTAACATTAATTACAGTGCATACTGTAACTTTGGTTTTTGTTAGCCTTCCTCAAGCCCCAGCAACTTGTGGACCCCTGTATCCACTCAAGGTATAAAAGAAAATCCACTGTTTATTTTGTTTTATTGTTGCTCTTTAACTACCACACACTTTTCTTTGTGAAGCTGTTGTGTCCCTGAAATAAACTTTACTTTATGAAAATTGAATTTTCTCTTCAGAAGTTCCTTGATGGCTTCTTACTTTGAATATTCAGTGGAAAGAAGTCCCTATATATCTGTGCCAATATTTTCTTCACTCTGGAATCACTTGAGTGAACACATGTCTTTTTTTGTTTTTTAGAAATCAAAGGTTTCTCATTAAAATTTTTACTTGAAATTCAGTTCCATAAAGTTTCCAAGTATGAAACTAATAGCCTATTAAGAATAAGAAATGACTAACTTGTATTTTTATTAATGTTCGGTTATGTGACCTTAAAAACATCACATAACACTTTCAGAATCACTAGGCATGACTCCCCAGTGCCCTACCTGAGCAATTCTCTCATTTGTTCTCTGATTACATCCCAGTGGAAGAAATTGTGTCAGTGTTCTCTATTAGTTTTCCCCAGCATCCTACCTTTCATCAAGTGCTCAAAAGGAGGAGCAATTCTAATAGCATTCTTATAAGTGTATGTTTGTTTTGATATTTTCTCAGATTGAGACCCTTCATTCTTTGGTTGGCTATCTTATTGATGTGCTAGTTGTTAATTATGATGCACGTTATGGATATTTTACATTATGGTATTATATACAATTAAAGTTGTGTCACAAAGAAGTTGAATGTTAGCAAGAAGTTGTGCCACAAATCACATAGTGATGATTTGAAATCTTTTTTGAGTACGAAGACCATTATAAAATGTTAAAACACCATGCTATGATCTCTCCCTCTTTGCATCACAAATACATAGCAATAGTTTCACTTTTTGCATCCATTACTAAAGAAAATCTATAGTTCAAAACAGGTTTTGTGATTATAGTAAAGCTTTCTAATAAAAATGTATTTTATTAAACACTTAAATAAGTGTATTTTATTAAACATGCTATTAAACACAATGTCAAGTTTATCATTCTGAGTCATTTAGTGAGAAAATTGGTGATGTTTTATCCATAAAATTTTTTGTATTCACTATGTAGTTTTTGAACTAAAGAAAAAATGACAAAGATTGGTACACATTTAATTTTTCTAGCTCTATTTGTATGTATCCCACATAAATGGTCCTATTACACACAGCAATCATGAACATGATAAAGCATAATAAATTTGGATGAGTCAGTCTATGTTTGGACCTTCAGATTAATAAATCATATATTTGTCAATCAGAGCAAAATGTCTGCACTCTCAAAAGTTTCTCTATGCAAATGTCTAAATAGAGATATTTTTCTCTATATAGATTACCAGAATTTCCTGATTCATAGGTTGTTTTTTAAAGAAATATTCTTTCTAGTGCATTTTTCACCTTGAAGACAGACTCACTGCCATAGGATAAATCACTTTCTGCTATGAGACTGTCAAGTAATTAGTGATTTTTTGCATCCATTTATCTACCATGTTATCTATTCATGTTAGGTGCATAATGCATGTCTATTTCTGTGGATGGAGAAAGAAATTTTTAGAGAAGTGAGCTATACTTAAGTAACACTTATTCCGTTTTATATTTGTGAAGGACAAATTGATTTGTATCTTCTCTGAGCTGGTGATTTTTACTGTCCATATGAAGAACCAATCTAACAGTTGTGCATGCAGTTAATTTCTGTCAAACTGTAGAGGATGTGAGTGAAATGTTAGAGCATTGGATATTGGAATATCAGAATTACTAAAAGATTGCTCATTTTGATTTGGTTCTGGTAAAAGCTGAGACTTCCTTCTGTTGGATCCTAGGAGGCCCAGCTGTTTTTGCATACAGAGATGGTTATGTGGAGATTTCACTTGCAAATACAATATAGGAAAACCTCAGATAGCATACTTGATAGAATGACTTTGGGTCCCTAATATTTTTGGTTATCATGAAGTTTAAGCTTGTATAGGTGTGCATTTTTAAAGTAAAACACAACTTTAAAGGACTATTTCCCTTCCTGTGGAAACCATTTGTGTACCTCTACTGGCAGAAGTATTTTAAAGAGAAAGATGGATTGTTACAACTCCCTAGTATTACCTTTAACATAAAATGTCTAGACCACTGTACCACTGCCCCCAGCACCAAGGATTAGAGTGGGGTGGGTGCCAGCAGTGCACACACATCTACCTCCCCCTTGTTAAAATGAGAAGACATGTAAACAAAGTCTCAAAATCAGACTTCCAGATCATCTAAAGCAACCCCAAAGGGAAATGAGATGGAACAATCTGATACTCAACCACCTGGACTCCCTGAACTAGCAACAAAAGAGGATCTGGAAAAAATGAAATCAGAAATCATTTCTAAGATAACAGCAGAGATTATGCCCAGAGTGGAAGACATGATTAATAAATCTAGAGCAGACACAGATTAAAAAAAATAGAGGAGCTGAGGAACACAATGGAATCCCAACATAGGAAACAAATGGAATCCATAAAACAGATGCAAACAGATTTCCAGGAGATTAAAAACTCCATCAAAAGCCTACACAGCAGAATGAACCAATGTGAGGACAGAATTTCAGATATAGAAGATAAGATTGCAATTAGTGACCAGGATAAGAAAAATTTCTTTAAAATAGTAAGGGGCCACAAGAAATCAATCCAGCAGCTGCTAGACAATGCAAAGAAGAATAACATAAGATTGATCAGAGTTGATGGAGAAACAGGAGAGAGTGCAGATGACAAAAAACATGTTCACAGAAATGATGGCAGAAAACTTCCCAAGCAGGGGAAAAGAACTTGACATACAGATAAGTGAGGCATATAGGACTCCAGCTAGCCTTAATCAAAAAAAAATCTACACATACGCATATAATAGTTAAGATTCCAGAAACTCAACAGAACATAAAGTATCTAAAACACTTTCATTAACCATGAAGATTTTTTGGGTATTTACTCATTTAGAGCATTGAATATGCTGAATATACAAATATCTGTGATGTGATGAAATGTTAAGTTTAATCAATGGGTTTTGTTCATTCTCCAAGTTTAGCCATTCATCATAACCTATCTGGCACTTATACCTTTGCCCCTTATGGCTTTTGTGCTCCAAACAACACATGCCGAATTTGTAGTTGCTAGTTTCGCATGGACTCATCTGGCATAAGATAGAAGTGATTTGAGAAGGGGATGCCTGCAGACTGAACAGGTTTTTCATTCTGTGTATTAAAAGGGTGTGTAAGAAGGCTCTTTGAATTGTCAGAGAGAAGGAATTTTCAAAGAGAAAGTAAAATTAGGCACAGTAGCCCTGTGCTCTGCTTTAGCATCCCAAGGAGTTAAGTTTGGGTAGGGGACATGCTAAGAATCCCCTCAAGGCTTCTAAGAGTCTGAAAGAGCAGTGTATGCTTTCCCTTTTGAGCTCGGGTGTGGCATTCTCACAATTGCATCTCTGCTCTTTTCTAAGATGAGAGGGATTGAGATGGTGCCAGCTACACATGCCCAATGACTACTGTAACAGGATAGGTACTACAGAAGTGAAGAAGGCAGAGAGGATAATGTGGCCTAGGTTTGTTGGGGAAAATGTAAGTCTTTTCTTGTCTTAGTTAATTCAATATGAGGAACATGATGAAAGGACTTAATGTAGCAAAAGTCCTGATCCAGTGCCAGTCATCCAATAGACAAAATAGAACAACAGCAAGAGCTACTGATAGAACCAGATCTAGGCATTACATTTTAGAAAGAAACCTAAATCCCAATAATCACTTAGATCACAGGGCAGAAATGACTGTGGACCACCCCACCCAACTTCTAACTCACATTTTTCCTCAGATGTTCTTTGGTGACAAAAATACAAAAAATCCCCTACAAAGGGATCACTCCCATAAATTTTGCCTGCCCAGAAAACCTTCAGGTATGAGCCTCCTTATTTCCAATTTCCATTCTAAGGGTAAAATAATAAACCAAACTGCAGCAAGATAATACAACCCCTCCCTCACTTTTTATCCCATGTGGTTTAACCTCATGGGATCTCAGAAAAATGAGAAAATTGTCATTGAATTAACTGTAAACTATAACATATGAACTGGAATAATAACTTTAATGACCACAAAGCCCTTGGGAGATATTACTTAGACTTAATCTCTAATCTATTTGTACTGAACTTATGCCCTTCAAAACTACAGTTATTTGATGGATTTGGAAAACACAAATTTATTGTTGCATAATATAAAATCATATTTCAGAAGTTATATTAAACTATTACATATACTTACATCTGGCCCTTTTGTCATTTGTATGAAAAATAGCATTTTCTGACAGTTCTGTTCCTGGTTAAGTTACACAGTGAGGTGTGACCTTTCACCTTAAATAAATAATTAGATAACTACTTAGTGGTAATCACTTTACCATCTGCAAAGCACACTAAATTAAAAGACAACCGATCCTCAATTCTGGCATGAGGCCCCAAGTCTTGCCTGTTTTTCCCTAGTTCCTATTTTCATTTTCTAGTTTCCTAAAGGAAGGATCATTTCAGAGAGCCCTGGTGGCTCTCTGACTCAGTCATTTTAATGGATGGAAAAACAGTATCCTAACCCTAACCCTAAATGTAACCCTATTTATGTTGAACTAGTTTCCTCCATCCAACTTTGTTTCAATCCCATAAAATTCATTCTCATGTAATCCAAGCTTTTATGTTTCTTTCTTTCTTTCTTTTTTTTTTTTAAAAAGTCACTTTATTGAGGTCTGATTGTCACAGATAAAGCTATTTTTAAAAATGCACATAACTTCACCTGTGCATACTTATCTCTATACTTTCATACTTCTTTATCCCATTTTGGCCCCACAAATATTTGGACCAATTGTTTTAATTTTCCACTGTGAGGTTTTTAGTTTTGAATGAGATTCTGGAGAGAATGGGGGACAAGAAAAGCTAAATAATTTCTATAGACATAAATTCCTTTCCCTATCTCAATGGAGAGGTTATTCCTTGATGGGTGTTAAACTAATGCAAAGATTTCACCCAGACATGGTTGTGAGGAAAACATTTGCTTTTGTTCCATCACATAGCAATCTTTTACAGAAGATTTTTTAAAAATAAATTTCTGACAATATAAAAGCCTTTTTAGTGTATTGGTCATAGTGCAGAGAAAGATGGGGAGTGAAATGGAGATGTTGGCAATTGTGAGGCTTTGAATTACTGACAAATAATTCTTCAATTCCACAGATATTGTGGCCTGAGATTCTCAACTTAATGTCTTTAAAAAATACCTACTCCCTCCTTCTTATGATAGTTACATATGCAGAATTTGACTTTCATTTTTTGTCTATCCATCTAAAGGCTTGATTATTTTCCTTTCCATATTTTGTCTTTGCTTTCATGCCTTCCAATTCTCTATGCCATTGCATTATCTTTCTTCACTGAAGCATCTGTTTTGCTGGATTTAATTATTTAAACTTATGTTTAAATTAATGTTGAATTTATCTCTGGGGTTTTTGTCTTGTGACTGTGATCTGTGAAGCATTGCACATTTTTAAAGATAAAGAGCAAAGTGAGAAACATAGTTAGTGACTTGCAGTTTCTAGAAACTCATGTTTATTAACTGTATTCATGTGAACTTAAGAACTTGCTCTTTGGAGGTCTCCCAGCTGCCTGGAAGATTATCAATGGAAATGAGCTGTTAGTAGAGAAAACAGCCTTAATTAAAGATGCAGAATGACTCTGCAGCCAGCCAAAATATGGCTATGTAAATATTTGCAAAAGTTATGTAATCTCTTAAATACATCCCTTGAATATTTTGGGCAAACTTTGTGGGCCTAGGTGTGCCCAAAATACATAACACACATACACACACACACATACACATATCATTTGTCTATTTATCCACCCATCCTCTATATAATATAGTATTGTTAGATAGATAACATATATGTTATATAATTTCCTTCTCCTAGAAGCCCCTGAAGAAATGTCCATTTCCTCCCAGGTCAGGCTTGAATGTAGGGGTAGCAGTTGCTTTTATGGGATGCTTGATTTGTGTGAACCTATAAACATTTCCTTCAGGCCTATCATAGAACTTCAAATTCTGTCCGTTGATTTTCATTCCTTTATGCTCTGAAAATCTTTTTTTTTTTGGTAGCGGGGATTGAACTCAGGTCCTTGGGCTTGCGCAGCACGCGGTGAAACCACAGAGCTAAATCCCTGGCCCCATGAAAATCTTTTAAGATTCATAATAAGACATTGATTAAAATTTAAATGTTTATAGGAATACTTATCAGCTCAACTTTACTAGAAAAGATGAGGGAGACAAAAATTATCTGTAAAAGAGGTAACTTAGATAACAGCAAAATCTTGGCAAAAAGAGTTCAAAGTAGTTACCTGAATTATTGAGGAGGACACCTGGAGGTGGGGGTAAGATTTACTGTCAAAAGAATGGGAAGAGGGTTTCAGAGGCAAATTCACCACTTAGCTTTACAGAAGTCTAGCCCAGCCCTCTTTTGTGTGTAGTGGATGTTTACTCTGTCAAACAAATACTTGGATGATCTCTGAAGGGAGGCAGAGAAATAAGTTTTCCTCCTTGTTAACAGCCAGAACCTTCACACACCTAGATAAACAGCCTTCTTTGCCAAACATCCTATTAGTTCATAGGGATTGCTTTAAAGATTTCCTGTTGCAGGGTTTGACAGAGAAACTGGAGGACACTTTTACTAGGCTGGGTCAGTAAATGCTCCTCAGTGTTTTTCCTAAAGGCTCTGCTGAAATTGTAATTCTTCACATACAAGGAATTTAATGTGTTTCTTTGAATGTTAAATGGCTGGAACATGACTCAAAAAGGTCAAATTTTTCCTGTATGGTTCAGGTTGATGGTGACTGGGTTAGTGACAAATCTTTATTTTTCTTTGTCTCAATGTGTACTTCATGTTTAGCCTTTTATGATGACTCAGTTTCTTTTGTTAGCAGAATTTGACAATGGTATCTTTGTGTCTACATTACTGATGAATATCACTCTAATTCCTACTCTTAGTCTCGTTCTGTCCTTGCTTTCCGGTTCTGTCTTTCCATGTTTTCCATGTTCCAGTCTTAGTGATTTCCTTTTTAAAAAATCCTTTTTGTAACAACATATTGATCAAACCTGGATGGAGTCAAAAAGTCATGAAGATAGTAGTAAGTACTGTTATATATCAAGCATTATGTAGGGTTGTTTATACACTTTTGTAAAGCAATGTTTCAAAGATAAGTATCATAAGCACTTTTTTGTATTTATAAATTGCAGTTCAGCTAGTTTAACCCATATACTGCTTTAGTCTAAAGTAATTTTGGAGTTCCAATCTCGTCTGCATTTACTTACTACCTATTCTTCAGGTCTTGATGTTTACATTTCCTCATGTGCAAGCATGTATGGAAAGGCTCACACATTTTATGTGCCTAGTACTGAAAATGTTTTCAGGTAGTTTATAATAAAAGCACAACACAAGGCTAAAATTTAAGAAAGAATTATAAAGCAGATTTCAAATGACAATGAGCGGATCATTAGGAAACTGAGGCCCCTAGGCACCCATGGATGAGAGGGTTTGAGGGACATTAAAGTGGGAGGGTTTTGAACTTGTACTTTTAACTCTTTTACAAATCAGTGTTTCAAGTAATGCACGAAGTAGGTTTAACATTCAGAGTGATTGTTTAAATCTTAAAAGTTTATTAGAGTGAAAGACACATTGCCATTCATCCCACTCAAAATACTCCCACTCACTTCACACTTGGTCATCGTTCTTGCCTCTTTTCTGAGTATCTTTATGGGTTGTAATTAAAAAATATGCTGAAAGCTGTTACTGAGTATCATCCAGTGAAAAGGAAGACTCATACAACTATTGTGCTGTGGCCTTATCTCTCTTATTCACCACATCTGGCATTGTGTGACTTTTGTCTCTTCCTCAGAGTCAAAATGACAATGAATGAACCAATTTAGAACATCGAGGCAGCCAGGACAGCACCACTAAACTCACTCACAAAAGAGGACTTCCAGAACTGCTTCAGAAAGTGACAAGAGTAATCATATCATTGCACTCAAAGTGAAGGGGACTATTTCGAAGGAGATCAGTGGCAATGTGTCTCATATATACATATATACATATATATATGTATACATGTGTGTATATATATATATACACACATATATTTTTGGGGGTACCGGGGATCAAACTCAGGACCTTGTGCTTGCGAGGCAGGAGCTGGAACCACTGAGCTAAATCCCTGGCCCTGTAATAAATATTTTTAAATTTATAAATTCACCCTATTTTTCATTTGTACTTTCTCTGTGTGTGTGTTTATTCAAACAGAAGGGTTTGTTACCAAACGAATGTTTACAAGTGTTGGTCTGTTATAAAGTTGGAGAGATTTATATGAGAACTTGGAATGTCATGTCAGAACCACAAAGTTGACTGAACTTCCTAGCAACTTCTGGGGTAAGAAAGGAACTATGTTTGCTTATAGGGTCTTCATTATGTTGTTCAGGAAAGAAAAGGAAGAAAGAGAAGGAGAGATACATACAGGGAGACCAGATAAGCCAGAGGAGTATGGCAAGGCAAACTTTTTCCTGGCATTAATTGCAGGAAGAATTTGTCATGTTTCTCACATAAGGGGCATGATTGACAGTGATGGTTTCAATTATGGTTTTACCTAAGATATTTGTGTGATAGATTTTTCTTATAACAACCTTTGATGAAACCTAAAGATAGAAATGTTAAATTCTTGGGTGAAGGAAACAAAACAGGGTATGCAAAATAGGAATATCAAAGTGCCTAGCCTGCCTCATAGGATTGTTCATGAAAGCAAAAGAGCTCATATGTGTGAAAATGTTTGGATACAGTAATTTTGAGGCAGTTATATCATTCACTAACCCACATATATTTATTGAACTCATGTTCTGTGCCTGCTATTGTTCTAGGTGCTGAGAATGTTGAATTCTAATCATTATATGCTAGATTTTGTCTATTTGTATTTTAGCAAACTATATACTTAGCTATCTTGTTACTATGAAAAATAAGATTGAGAATGAATAATTGAATGAGGTTTGATGAACGATGCTTGGGCTATTCTCAGAACATGGGGTCATTGAATCTTTAAGCTGCCTGGGTTTCTATCCTGTCAGTATAAGAATCCTTCTCACTGAATTTCTGAGAGAGGGAATCAGAAACCATGTTAGGTATTTTTAATTCCTCAGTGGCCTGGCCTATTGTTAGACAGCTTCAATTTTTAGAAAAATTCCTTATGTTGAACAACCTATAAGTTTGCAGAGCAGTGGCAAAGGAGAGTGTTGAAAATTTTTCTGTGGCCTTCTGTTAATTTTTTCCCTCTTTAATTCTGCTCTTTGGCATTCATTTTCTTATCAAAAGAATAATTGGAATTATCTTGTTTCTTTGTACTTGACGGCTTTTGAATTTGAAAATGTCTGTGATGTTATACTTGAAATTTTTTTTGTTTTATGGGTTAAACATTCCCAGTTCTCTCATTTGTCATTTGAGATAGTTTCCAGATATCATCTTTGTTGCCTTTGTCTGGATACATTGTTTTGACAATATCTTTTTTACAACACATCATCCAGAAATAACCAATGCCATAAATCTGGCCTAATACATTAGATTTTGTCCTAGAGAGTTAACTTTACATTTTTAGCTTATTTCTTAAAAAACAAAAACTTTGGACCAACTTATACTTGAAATACATGTTCATGAGTAACTTGAGATCATATGTTGTCTTTCAAATTATTTACCAGTGGAGTTATAAAAACTTGTTATACCTAAAAAATTCCATATTGCATCAGGAATACTTACTCTGTAAGACACAAGGATATAAGTCATAAAATTCTCTACAAATATGTGGTATTATAATTAAGGTCCCCAGATTTTCTGTGTCGGCTCTGAAATCATTGTTGAAACATCCTTGCAGCCATAACTCTGTTATTTAATTTGGGCAAATTAACTAATATTTTTAATTAAACAAATGTTTTTTCCTGACCTTTTCCTCTTTTGAAATAAATTAATTTAGACATATTTTTGTAAATAAATTAGGAGCTAGTTATTGAGTTCTGATAAATATACTACTAAGCACTTCAGTAGATACCGTACAAGGAGTTCTTGCAACTCTCATTGTTAACAAGCTCTCAAAAAAGCAGAATGGCCTGGGGGTAAAACTGAATTTGTCTTCAATGTTTTCTTTAAAATATTCTTTCCAAAAGGAGCAGACTTGCGGGGAGAGTGCAAGAGCTGCATCCTGAGAGGCTGAGGAAGATTGGTGGATATTGGTGTAGAAAGCAGTTGTATGATCTTAAGTGTATAAATATTTACATTAGGATGACACGGTGGGCTTGCAGAGAGTTCTTGGTTTCTGAAGTGAGGGCAGAAGTGGAAAGAAGAAGGAAGAGAGAAAATAGAGCATTAAGTGAAGGGAGGGTGGCTAAGAAGTGTTGACGGAGGTGAGTGGCTAAGTGCAGGGACTGTGAAGGGGAAAGTTTTTACTAGGGGAAACTTAAAAGACTTGCTTTTGGCCATAGTCCAAAAGGACTGCAAAACAGAGAACTTTGGTGCAAAGATTTCAACCCAAAGAAGAGGAAATTGCACAAACTGCCTGGAAGGACAAACTTTGTTGATCTAAAACTGAAAGGAAAATGAAGCTCAGTCTTGAGATGAACTGAGCCGGATAAGAAATTATGATCATAAATGTTATCAGTTCTTCTTATAATAGCCTAGAGTTGGGAGGTCCCACAGTTGGTGATGTGATCAAGGGCCAGGTCACCTCTTCCCATCCGTCTGTTCTGCCAGCATCAATGTATTTGTTTTCTGGCTTATTTGCTATAGGGTAAAGATGATTTCACTGGTTTCAGACATAATTTCTTCCTTACAAATGCATACAAGTAATCTCTCTCCTTCCAAGTAGGAAGGTATTAAAAAGTGGACCTAGTCTACTCCTTTCCCACTCTAACGGGGGTAAATGTCTCCAGAAACCCCAATGTACTTTCTCATATATTGGTCATATTTCTACTCCTATCCACTGGCAAATGGAGCTAGAATGAACAATATTGGCATCTACCAGTCATAGTGTATCTTTTGGATATAGGAGAGGAGCTCATCTTATCTCAGCATGTGTCACTACACTCTCAAACTCAGGAAGGAAAATAAGAGAGGAAGTTGATGATGGACAGTCCATAATACTTGCCATAGGGCCAGGGATTTAACTCAGCTGCACTGCTCCTGCCTTGCAAGTGCAAGGTCCTGAGTTCAATTCTTAGTACTAAAAATAACAACAACAACAACAACAATAATAATAATACTTGCAATAAGTATTAATCTCAGTTAAGATTAATACTTGCCATAAGTATTAATCTCAGTTGAGATATTTCTCAACAAAAATATTCTTTTTGTCTTTGTTTTTAACTTGAAGGCCTATGATAAGAGAATAAATACTATATAGAAAACCCTGGGAGGATTTTCTATATAGTATTTTTAAAGGATTTTTATTCATTCACTTATTATTCATGTCTGTGCCTATTAAATAAGGTAACATTGAATTGTATTTTTAAAAAATTCTTTCATTGGTACATTTTAGTATACAACACAATTACATTTCTCATTGGGAACTTGTGCCTTTACATGATGCATCTTGCTTCTTATTTTTCCCCCATTCCTAGCCCTCCCTTCACCCCCTCCACCGTTCCCAATTTACAAAGATTTTATTTCCATTTTTCATCATTTTTCCTTTCCTTTCTTTCTTTTCCCCTGCCCCTCCCACTACCCCTACCACTTTGGACATTTTCTTTCTATTTTGCATTGTCAATTATTCATTCTAA
>NW_004624759.1:21230308-21263711 GCF_000247695.1 Heterocephalus glaber
TGCCGGGGCGTGGGCTGATTCAGTGTTTTCAGGGAAAGTGGTGACCTTGGGACCCTGATTTGTATTTTTTTAACTACCTTGTCCATAAGGTATTCTAGAATTTTGGATTTGTGTAAATTCTGTTTGTTAGAATTCATTTTGATCCTTGGAGAACTACACAGATATTAATTTCACTGCTTAATTTCTCTTTTGTATATATAGGGATTCTTTTATGTTTGTTTGTTTTGAGAGAGCATCTCACTAGGTAGTCAGGCTGGCCTGAAACTTGTGATCCTCCTGCCTCAGCTGAATTCTGTGATTACAGGTATGTAAAACCACACCCAGCTTAGCAATTTTTTTTTGTTGAGCTAAAAAGGGCATTATTTTGTGCATATAGTATGTTTTTCTGAAAATAAATCACTGCCAAAAGTATTTCAATGTCTAATAGATTTTGTAAGATACAACATAAAAGTCCTAAGCCTACAATATCATAGTACAATTCAACTATAGTGTTCTAGTGAAAAGTCACTGAGACAGAAGACAGAAGACCTGAAGTGAACTAGTGCTAGTTCCTCAACAAACTAGCTTGGGTGTTTAGTCCATTATTTCACTTCTGTGGACCTCAATGTCACCATCTCTTCCCTTGAAGGAATTTTATTAGTATTTCCTAGATTGTGTTCTATGAAGTTTTGGTCAAATAAGTTTGGGAAATAGTTAAACCAATTTAATCTTGTTTCTTCATTACAGGACCCTCAGTTACTAACACGTACTTTGAATCTCCCACAGAAAAATAGAGTGTATACAGTTTTCTTAAACTATTTTTTGTTTGTTTTAGTTTCAGATTTTTGAAGAATCATGAAAAATTTTTCTTTGAAGCAGTTTGTGGAAGATTGTTGCTGTGATTATGCAAAAAGGATGTTTTCTTGGATCTCAGAGGCTATCTCTGGGAATAACAAGGTAGAGGGAAATCTACTAAATCAGTCATGAAAGACACACCGAAGGAGACAAATTAAAACTAGAGTCTTTAGGTTAGATAAAATTTTTGTAGCTTAAACCGAATGGAGATATTTATCTGTAAAAGGAATGGTGTGGATTGTGGCATAAACAAAAGGCTTTGGCTAAGCTGCCAGCATCTCCTTTCATAATTTCAACTTTTTGCTGGCCTTACTGTGCGGAACTGGGTTGAGAGCAATGCACTGTTGAGCAAATGAACTCTGATGTATAATAAATCATAAATATTTGAGAGGCTTAAGGTTGTGGTTTTCTTGTGACTTATTGGAATAAAGGACTTTCAGAATGTTCTTGTACTTGTGCCTGTATTTTTGTCATATGTATTTACGTTTATGCACATATGTGCAGGAGTGTGTGCCTTTTAAGCAGTTTATTTGAACCTGAGGTGCTGTTTTTGTATCTGACAGCTTTGTATTCTTTGCTTTCTTTTCTTTAAAACCTGGGGATTTCTTGGTTGTCTTGAAGTTAAGCAAAAAGGGCAGTAAGCAGGCAGTTATAACACTGTGATCTTCTTGCTCTTCATTCTTTTGTCATTTGCCAACTTTTGGCTCTAATAATACTTGAATTCTAGACTGAGGATTTTTAAAGGTAGGACCATATTTTTAGAAAAATTTGAAGTCAAAGATAAACAATTATTCTCAGTATTGCTTGGAATCCATGATAGCTATCATACTCAGCATCAGGGAAATTGAAATTCCATTATTCATTCTTTGAGACTTTCTCTTCAGCTTTTATGTCCATTGAATTTGTTTCTAACAAACAGAATTTACACAAATCCAAAAGTCTAGAATACCTTATGGACAACATAGTTAAAAAAATACAATTCAATGTTACCTTATTCAATAGAAAAAAACCCACACAATGTGTCAGGTCATGTAATTCCTCCACTCAAAACCTTCCAGTGGCTTTCCACATCACATGAAGTGGAAGCTTGCTATGACACATAAGGCCTTACATAAGTGAATTCCCTGTACTCTCACCTATATCCACTTATCTCCTCTGTTCTTGCACTGCAAGTACACTGCCCTGATTCTCCTCACTCCTCAAGCCCTTTGCACTTGAAATTCCCTTTGCCTGGAAAGATTCAATGCCTTGGCGTCTTCAAGTCACCTTCTCCATAAGGCCTTCCTTCTGATATTCATTTCAAATTCAACCCTTCCCCTTTCCTCCTTCCAACTACTCTCCAATTCCATTTTATTTTTTCTTTTGGTCTCGCACACTAATTTATAGTCTACATGTGTAATATAAACATATATATGTAAATGTATATTATATGTGCATGTTTAATATATGCACATATTATATATATTTACATTATATACATAGTAAATATCCATAGTATAATTATACTGGAAGAAGAGCATGAATTTTCATGTCCAGCTTGGAAATGATGATAAGAACATCACTTTAACATGTTCTGATGTTGGATTCATACTGAAACTCTGTAATGCTTTCTAACAACAAATATATACAGGGGGACACAGTGTGCTAAGCCATGAACATGTGAAAGGCTACATAACCTTACAGGAATGATTGTGAGGCACCTCATACTTCATTGCCAGTGTAAGGCGTAAACACAAGTTCTGTGAGAGCAAGGGAGGAAACAGTCGCTGTGGGATGGGGAAGCATGTGAAGGCTTTCTGGAGGAAGAGAGAATTCAACTTATCCCAAAGCTCTGTCCTGTTAAGTTTGCACTCATGTAACATACTTCACATGACTGAGAAAAATCCAAATCACTTAATCATTCCATGCCTCACAATTTCATCTGCCTTTTCACAAATCAAGAAATAGACTAGGTATATAGTTTGGTATAGATATATAGTTTTAGTAAAGATACAGTTTAATGAATAAATAAAAGAAACCAACGTGTGTAACTGTAATTACATGAGAGAAAATGAGCAATGCTCTAGAAACTGTCTCCTTCCAAGCACTACTACCTCCCTCTGTTCACCAGGTAAGCACTGTCCTGCATTTTATGCCAAGGATTTTCTTACCTTGCTTTTCGTTTTAGCTTTATGCACTGTACTGCAAAAGAATAGTTATCTAAGTCTGGTCTGCAGTAGAATCCTTCTGTGTGACAATCAGTACAATCAGATTCTTTTGAAAAAATCAGCATTCCTAACAGTGCCAAAATTTTTTCTCATGAATTTTAGTGAAATTAAATCTTGTTAACTAATCAACCATCAATTTGGCTCTCAATTTTCCATCAATAAAAACTGTATTACCTTTTGCTAGGTGTGGTGGCTCATTCCTGTAATCCCAGCACTCAGGAGACAGAGGCAGGAGGATCACAGTTCAAGGTTAGCCTGGGCTACACAGTGAGTTCAAGGCCTGCCTGAGCTACATAGCAAGACCCTGTATCAGAAAAAATAAAAAGTACTGCTTTTAATCAGACTCTTGTTCTTTATATATCTAAAAATTACTACTATATATACTGCATACAAGTAAATAGTCTGCAAAGTTCACATTAATGTTATGTATCACTAAACAGTATATTTTAGTATTGCTCATTTCAGTGGCATGTTTTAGTTTTGATTTTAACTAAATAGCTAGTGAGAAGTTTAGTCAAGAATTTGAGAAAAGTGACAAAGTGACCCTTTGGCTATGGCACAAAGAATACAGTCTTAGGGGTATAAATACTATTCATTTTTTAATGTTAATTTCTTTTTTTCTTTTCTTTTTTTTGGTACTGGGGATTGAACTCAGAACCTTTTGCTTGCGAGGCAGGTAGTGATACCGCTGAGCTAAATCCCCGGCCCTCATTTTTTAATGTTATGAAAATGGATTTGTATTACATTTATCTTATTGTCATTTTTGTTTCCTTTACTTAATATTTTTAAGAGCCATTACTTTGTTCTATATAGTTTTCATTCATTTTTATTACTCTGTAATATTATTTTGGAGGCACATACGAAAATGTATTCATTCTATTGTTGATGGGCACTTTATTGTTTCCAGAATTCCAATTTTGAGCTGTTATGGACAAGACTATCAGAAACATTTTGTATACGTAACTTGATGCAAACATGCAAGAATTTCTCTACAGAACACACCCTGGGGTACAGCTGATGGATCATATTTAAACCATAACAAGCATGCACTTGATTTGGCTGCTGTCAAACTTCAAATTCCATTACCCCATGGTGGACAACAGATTAAACTACTCAGTTCTGTTGTCTCTCATCTGTTCACTAGTAACCCTGGATTTTGCCCTGAGTATGTGCAGTTCAGGGATCAGCCAAGGATTTATGTAGAATTTTTATTCAGATTTTGGGCTCCTTCCCATACAAGTCTTCCTGCTCATTTTCAGTCACTCTGGCAATCTTGGTATTTGTCATTTTTAATAATGCTTACACAAAAGGTCATGTAAGTAATTTTAACCAGTGAAAGTTCCCTTTCTTTTATGGATCTCTTCCTACACAGTTTTTAAAATCTGATTTCTAACTTTCCAATGGTTTCAAATAATTGTTTTTTATATTTTTCAATATTTATACTTATTATTTATGGGAGTATTAATCTGCAATAAGTTAATGGACATTATAAGATGCTTAAAAGTAGTCATTGATTTACCTTGGTTTCAACACACCGTTTTTTGATTAAATAAATTTTCTTCTGTATCATTAAGGGTTTACACCATGGCATAATGGCTACATATATATAGTAAAATGGTTATTGGAGTGAAGCATATATCTATCATAGAATAGTCTTGGAACATGTTTCAAAATCTCTATTGGATGCCTGATACCAAAGATATTATCAAGGACTGCAATATGACAATAGTTGATCTAATAAGTGAGATCACTTGTAAACATCTAATAGAGAGGTAGAATATACATTGTAAATATACTGGAAGAAAAGGAATGAGTCGCATACTGGAAAAGACAGAACTAAGCAGTGTGAGAGTCCATCATATTGCTCGGAATAATGTGCAATTTAAAACTTACAGATTGTTTATTTTTGAAATTTTTCATTTAATATTTTTGGATTACTGTTTACTGAGGTTGACAACTGAAGCTATGGAAAATAAAATCACAGATAAGGGGGAACTCCTGTAGTTACTTTTTTGGAGATAAAAGGAGCTAAACTTTACTTATTTTACAAAGATCCCCAATAAACAATTTTATTTGTGGCAGAGTAGTACTCCATTACGTATAAATACCACATTTTCAATCTGCCATACAGAAAGACAAACTTGAGGCATTCCTGGGTAAATGGATGAACCTTGAGACCATAATGTTAAGTAAAATAAATCAGACTCACAAGCTTAAATATCACATGGTTTCTCTTATATGAGAAACCCAAAATATAAGTAAGGAGCAAAATAAAAGATAGATAATAGGAAGCAGGAAGATCTTCTTAAAATAGGAAGGAGAAGAAGAGATGGAAATACCTGACACCCTCAATTTAAAGGAGGATAGGTTTATTGGCTCACAATTTCAGTTGTTTCAGTCCATGGTTGGCTGGCTCCAAGACAGAGACATCATGGCAGAAGGGCACGGTAGAGTAAGGCTGGTTAGTTCATGGTGTCTGGGAAACAGTGCACAGTGAAAGAACATCAGGAAGGGATCTACCCAAAGGCACTTTCACTTTACCCCCTTCTAACTGTACTCTACCTCCTAACAGCACATGCAACTATGAAAATCAGTAGATTAACTCAATGCGGAATATAGTGCCCCATGAGCCAGCCACCTGTCCATGAATCTTTTAATCCAGGAGAGGTGGCAATTAAGATTAACAGGCACACTATTTATTTTATTTTATTTAGTTTTGGGATCCTGTCTTAGTTACTTTTCTCTTGTTGCTGAGACAAAATACCCGACACCCAAAGTTAAAGGGGGAAAAGTTTATTTGGCTTACAGTTTGTAGAGGTTTCAGTCCATAATCGGCTGGCTCCAAAACAGGATGGCAGAGGGGCAACAGTTCAAGCGGCAGAAGACAGGAAAAGCAGCAAGAGACCTTAAAACCTTCTTTCTGCCGCCCCCCCCCCTTGGTACCAGGGATCGAACTTGGGACCTTGTGGTTGTGAGGCAGGCAGTGGCACCATTGAGCTAAATCCCTGGCCTCAACTTTTTTGTTCTGTTTTGGTTTTTTTGCCCCTTTTATTTTATTCATACTACTACTTAGGGCAGGTAGCACTCTTACCTTAATCCTAGTGCCCTTGGGGCCTAGCCACACCATGAATCAATCACACACTCTAGATTCAGACCCCTCTGAAAGAGCATGAGGCTTTGAGGGGGCATCTAAACACAAGCCATAACCGATGCTATTGCAAATGAGATTATTTTCTTGATTTCTTTTTCAGGTACTTCATTAGGTGTGTATAAAATGCTATATTAAATGCTACATATGTTGATTTATTATTTTTCCTTGTCTGATTCCTCTTGCTAGCACTTCCAGTATTATATTGGATAGAAGTGAAGAGACTGGGTATCTTTGTCTTATGACCATAATGTAAAAGTTTTCAGTTGTTCCCATTGAATATGAAGTTAGCTGGAGGTTTTTCATAAATGACCTTTATTATATAGAGGAATTTTCCTCATAGATCTCAAATAATTTTTAAAGTTATTATCAAGAGAAAATTACTTTTCTATGTCAATTGAGATGATCATGTTTTTTATTTCTGATTCTGCTAATGTAATTTTGATTGATTGTTTTGCATATGTTAAATCAACTTTGTGTGCCAGGAATAAATCCCACTTGGTCATGATATATAATCTTTTTGACATGTTATGGAATTCAGTTTGCTAACATTTTATTGAAGATTTTTGCATCATCTTATTTTGGGAGAAAATCTCTTGTTTGATGACTTACTATGTCATTTCCATTTATCCTGTTTCATGAAAAATTTAAAACTGAATTTAAATTCCCCTTGGAAATGTTCTCTGGGCAAAAATATCTTCTATTCTACTTCACCTGTCAGAGTTCCTGTTTTTCCTTAATTTTAGGCATAATAATTCATCACCATCTTTTTAGTTCCTCAAAATTTTTAAGAAAATTTAAAATTATTTTATGCAGTATTTTTAGTTGTTTGCAATGGAGATGGCTTGTTCAACTCTTCTAATTTCTTACTGCTGTAAACAGTCTTTTTTCACGTACCTACTTTACTTTTTAAGCTTTTTTTAGGTGAGTGCCCTAAAGCTTGCAATATACTTTCATAACCAATAAATTCCACTTTAAGATAACACCGAATCATTAGAATTCATTTATTGTTATTCATTTTACTTGTCTATCAGTTACATTCATCAAATATGTTGTTACTATTATTTTTAAATTTAGTTATCTGTTAGATCAATTAAGAATAAAAACTTTTATTTTAACATATATAATCTAACACTATTCCTTTCTTTCATTGATCCAAAGTTGTGATTGCTATACTTTTCCTTTCTGGATAACTTTTTAAAACCTGTTTTATAAGGCAACACTACTGTCAAAAAATTCACTTACTTTTTGTTTGTTTGAGACAGTTATTTATCTTTCATTTTTGAATGTTAATTTAATTTCCCTTCTCTTTTTATTCTTCTAGTATTTCCATTACACATATGTCATATCTGTTGTATTTATCTCATACTTCTTAGTATTTTGTTCCATTTTTTTTCACTCTTTAGTTTTTCTCTTCTCATTTTGGTTTTGGAAGTTTTTGTAGAGCCGTCTTCAAGTTCCATTTATTCATTCCTCTGCTATTTCCAGTCAAAAACATTCTTCATTTCTGTTACAACATTTTTTTATCTCTACCATTTTTATTTGATTTTTAGAATTTCCATTTCTTTGCTTACATTACCTCTATTCTTGTAGGCCATCTACTTTTTCCATTAGAGCCCTTCACATGTTAAAATAAATTTTATTTTTAGAGAGTAATTTTAAGGTTTACAGCAAAATTGAAAAGACTACCCAATGATGTCCTATGTATTCTTTCTCACATCATAGTGAAGCATTTGTTACAACTGATGAAGCCATTATTGTCATTCAAGCACCCAAAATATGCTGTTTGTATTTTTACTCTGTGTTGCTTATTCTATGGGTTTTAACAAATGTATAAGAACATATATCCATTATTACAGTATTATACAGAATAGTTTTAATGCCCTAAATCCTTGGTGCTCAACTCATTTACCCCCCCATTTTAGCAATCAGTAATCCTTTTACTGCCCCCTAGTGTTTGCTTCTGCAGAATGCCACATAATTGAAATAGAACAGTAAATGGTCTTGCTCTGCTGTTTGACTTCTTTCATTTACCGTATACATTTCAGGTTCTTTTACGTCTTTTTGATAGTTCATTTTTTTTCATAATAAATAGTATTAATATTTTGTTTTCTGGATTTGGCAGTTCATTATCCATACATCTTTTGAACTACATCTTGGTTGTATCTGAATTTTAACAATTATGAATAAAGCTGTTATAAATATCTCTGTGCATTTTTATGTGTGGATATGTTTGAAATTCATTTAGGTAAACATCAAATAGTTTAATCATTGGATCGTATGGTAAGAATATGCCCATTTGTAAGAAACTGACACCCTGTCTTCAGAAATATGGTTGCATTTCCACAAACAATAAATGAGCGTTCGTATTGCTCCACATCCTTGTTAGTATTTAGTGTTGTCTCTGCTTTATATTTTTGTTATTCTAATATAAACATAATGGTATTTTATTGTTGTTTTAATTTGAAGTTCCCTAAAGAAATATGTTGGATATCTTTTCATATGCTTATTTTCTCCATCAGTTTAAACTCCAGATCAAAATTCCAGTTAGGTGTCCAGATCTTTGGCCAATTTTTAATTTGGTTGTTTCTTTTATTATTGAATTTTCATTAAGTTTATTGGTACATTTTAGTTATAAAATAGTTACATCTATCGATGGGATCTTGTACCTTTACATGATGTATCCTATTTCTCATTTTTTCCCCATTTCCCCGGCCCCTCACCCCCACCCCTCCCCATCCACAGAGACTTTGTTTCCATTTTTTCCTTTTCTCATATTTTTTCTTTTCCCTTATTTCCTTTCCCCTACCCTTCCCACTTTCCCAACTCCTCTAGACTTTTTCTTCCTATTTCACATTACCAATTATACCATTTGAACCTTATTATTGAATTTTAAGTGAGCTTTGTATACTTTTGGAAAACAGTACTTTATAAGATGTGTCTCCTATAAATATTTTGTCTTTGCTTATGAGTTTTAGAGCAGGCTTCTCATTTTCTTCAATTTTGAGCATATTAGTCATAGTTTTTTATTTTTTTTCTTAAATTATTTATTGGTATATTTTAGGTATACAATACATTTACATTTCTCATTGGGAACTTGTACCTTTACATGATGCATGTTGGTTCTTATTTTTTCCCCATTCCTTGGCATCCCTTCACACCCCCCTGCCTTCCCTGTTTACAAAGACTTTATTTCCATTTTTTTCCATTTCTCATAATTTTTCCTTTCCCTTCTTTCCTTCCCCCTACCCCTCCCACTTCCCCTACCCCTTTGGACCTTTTCTTCCTATTTTGCATTATAAATTATTCATTTTAATCATTGATACATTTTAGGTATACAATATAATGACATTCATCATTGGAAGTTTGCACCTTTACATAGTCTCTCTTGGTTCTTATTTTTCCCCCTTCCCCTGCCCTCCCTTCAACCCCTTAATCATAGTTATTTTAAATTCCCAGTCTGATAATTCTAACATCCTGGGCATATCTGAGCCCAGTTGTGATGCTTGTTGTGACTCTATAAGATTTTTGTTTTATTTTATTTTTTGCCTTTAGTATATCTTGTACTTTTTTGAAAATTAGGTATTATGTTCTAGGAAAAAGGAATTGTAGTCAATAGGCCTTGTTAATGTGGTGATAATGTATGGTAATTGGGTGTGGGGTAGGGGAAACGTCTATAACTCTATGTGTCATAGAATTCTTTTTTTTTTTTTAAATCTATTCTTTTTTTGTTTTTGTTTTGTTTTTCCTTTGGTACCTCGGATCAAACTTGGGTCCTTGTGCTTGCAGAGCAGGCAGCGGAACCACTGAGCTAAATCCCCAGCCCAACTGTCATAGAATTCTACGACTCAGTTATTTTAGTGAACTTATGTCTCGAGACTGTGGCCTTGACAAATACTTTAGTTTCCCTCAATCTTAAGTGAGACAGCAAGGCTAGAAGGGGCTGCAGTGGTATATTTTCCTTCCCTCACATTAAATCTTAAAAGGGGCTACAGCTGAGTATTTCTTTCCTACTCTCTTAGAATTTCTAACTCTCAAATTGTCCACACTGTCTCCAGGAATTTGTCAATTACAGTTTGTGTTTTCATATGCTGGTACTGATTCCCTGAGAGATTGCTATTTCTGAGTTTCTCCAAGTTACAGCTGTCAGTATCTGCCTGTCTGCCTTTCAAAATTTTGTAACAGTGGCTTGCTTTGTGACTCCCATTTGCTGATGAGTCTAAGAAGTTTGTTGATTATCACTCTATACAACTTTTTTTTAATGTATAAGTGAAAATGATGACTTATTTAAACCCCTTACATACTGGACAGAAAACCAGAAATTTCCAAAGTATTTTTTTTTTAAATCCACTCTCAGTTTTGGAACGGTAAAAAATTTATTTTGTCTCATAGATATTCCATTTTACTCATTTTGCAAAAGCCCAGAAAGATTAAAACAAAACAAATTTAAAGTCACACACTAGCAGAGCTGGTATTAGAACTGAGAATGTGAACTTGTCCAGAGGTAATGCCGATTCTTCTCATAGTGAAACTGAGGGAAGGATGGGACAAGAAGCATGTGATTAAATAGGAAGCAGAGAAAATGTTCTGAGAAAAAATGTTATCAGAGGGAAGACAGTTTGAAACAGTGAGAAAATAATTAAAAATACATATATATAAATATTTCCAGGGAATAATGTAAACAAAATTAAAGGCCTTTGTATTTGTATAAATCTTGACACTAACATAAATGGGAAGAAAAATTTATTAAGTACTAATTTCATGTACTTAAGTCAACATTCTCAAAAATATGCCCCGTATAACGTGACTTTCAGAAATTGACCTAAAACTTTATTTTTTTCTGGTCAAGTAAATTTGGGAAATATCAATGATATCACTTTCTTATTGATTCATTAAGAAAATTAGTATATCAAAAACTTTAAGAAGGTGTAGATTAAATAAAGCAACTTGATTTGTTTTCCCAGTTGTTTCCTGAACTCATCTCATTTACTAGTCTTCACATCCTGTCTTCCATGGAACACAAGTTGGGTAGAATAAGTCATTGTAAGTTAACAAATTAAATAAGGCAGGTTTATGCTCTTTATCTTGTAGGTAAACTAATTGAGTCTTAGAGTGTTTATGTAACTTGCCAATCATAACACTTTGAATTGTAATCGAGAATTAGTGTTGGGTCACTGTTTTAGGTCTTCAAATCTTTCTGTCTAATATTGTTTTACTAAAGATATAATTTTGGCTGAAGGAAAAGAATTAGTGATCAGAGATCCTCCTGACTCCCTACCAAATATAAGTACTTCTGACTGACATCAGTAATGGACAAAAGGGTCTAGTTTCCTAATTTACTAGTATTACTAGTTTACTAGTATTATTGTCCAGTGTAACATTTCTAATAATTAGGGTTGGAGATTTAGCTCAGTGGTTCTGTTGCCTGCCTCGCAAGCACAAGGACCTGAGTTTGATCCCCAGTACCAAAAACAAACAAACAAACAGCAACAACAAAAAAACATTTCTAATAATCAGTCACTTAAACATCTCCAAGTTCCTCAATGGCAAAAGTGTGACTGTATTTCAGTTTATAAACACTTCAATGACTTTTCATCTAGAGATTTTTTTTCAAATTATGTTTAGTGTGAATTCTGCATAAGTAGACCAACCAGTTCAATTAAGGTCTGTTTGGTAAGTGCTCTTCCAAATGAATCATATAATTAGATTGGATCTGCCCCATCTTCTTCCCACTTAATCACTGCTTACTAGTGGTTCCTTGGGGGCTTGGGTTGGGCTGTAGTAAAACTCACTGGGGTTGATTCTTTATTACTTCCCATGAAGCTGTTTTCTAGTCTCGTGCTGGCTCATGTTGTCTTGGATATACAAGAAGTCTTTTATTTTATTAAATTTATCTTTTAAACATTTTCTTATCTCTGGAATTATTCATTTTATTGGTTGGAATATGAAATTTTCTTTCAGTGAGACAGTCTTTGAGAGGGCAAGATCGGAATCTGTTCCATTATTTGTGGGACCAGAACAGAATGAAAACATGTACAACATCAGGGGTTAGAATTTTACAGTTTTTGTTTTGGATTTGCCACAACCCAGATGTATGATCACTTATTGGACCACTTTCTTTTCATCTCTTAAATAAAGATTGAATTAAATAGTTTCTAATATTCTCTTCAATGCCAAGTTCATTTGCAATTTCTTGGAGGCAAATAGCAATACATATTAACTCATTAGTGATTCATCTTTAATTATCTTCCAGCCCACTCTACTCCCTAAAACGTCCCACACATATAAAAAGCATGCACACACATTCAGTGCTCAGACGTGGGTGGTAGTGCGACCACTTCACCGTTACACACTTTGGTCTCTCGCTTCTCCGTTACGTATTTATGTAGTGACAGATGAGAGCAAGAGAAAAGTGTTAAGATTCCTTTTTCTCCGTTTTTGAAAAAGTTAAGTGCAAGAGAGAGACACAGATTTAGCCCTTGGAAAAATAAATAAGGATGGTGTGGAGTGCATGCCTACAGTCTCCACACTCTGAGAGGCTGAGGCAGGAGGATAGCAAGGTCAAGCTCAGCCTGGACAATTTAGCATCACCCCCCCCCAAATAATAATAATAAGGTTTGGGAATGTAGTTCAGTGCAAAGACCCTAGTTCAATCCTCAGTACCAAAAGAAACAAAACAAAACAAAACAAAACAAAAAGCAAAGAAAAAAGTACAGGAATGTTTTGAAGTGGACAGTTCTTTGCCTGGAAGCCTGCTTGAGCCCAGCAGGCGCACATTCTGCATCAACTGACTATGCATTTTCACACAATTGTTTGTCCTGATGTTGAATAAAAAATGTCATCACCATGGAAACTGTTTTGTTGCATCAGGCTTTGGTTAAGATAAAGCAAAAGAACACATGCTTTTTACAATTCTTGTCAATCTCTTTAATTTCATGGATAAAATTAAAACCAGAGCTATATCCTTGTTGCTAGCTAATGTTGTAAAGAAATATAAAAATCACAAAGAGGTAAGTTGAAGGACTTCATAGGTCACTGTATTCACAAAAAACACTCAGGGATGCTGCTAATAATCCCTTTTTCCTTAATTTTTTTTCTCAGACAAGGTCTTACTATGTAGTTCAGGCTGGCCACAACCTTGCTACGTAGCCCAGGTGGGCCTCAAACTCACAATCTTGTTCCCTCAGTCTCCCACCATTTGTTCTTCAAACTTGCAAAACAGACATTTTCATTTCAAATCTCCCTGCCTCCCCTACATTTTAAGATTTATTTTTTATTTCCATGTAATAAAAGTTTGGAGGGAGAGTTCTATGTGTTTTGGCAAAGGTAGAGTTAAGTTAGCATAATGTACAGAACAGTGCCATTATCTTTCTCAAATTCCCTTCTACTTACTCTACTGACCAACTCCTACCAGTCACTGATCTGTTGTCCAGCCTCACTGTACCTTTTCCAAAATTTTTTTTTAATAGCATAATATAATACGTAGGCTTTGGACTGTGGCCTTTTTCACTCAGCAAAGTGCATTTGAGATTCATCGATGCCATTGTGGATGGGTAGCTTTTATCATTGACTAATAATCAATTGTGTGAATGTATCACACTTTATTTATCCATCGTCCAGTTCACTTGTTTCCAAGTTTGGTCAGTTTTTAAATATCATATTTCTTTAATCATTATTAGCATTGGTGCCATAAAAATTCATGTACATGAACATAGGTTTTCATTTCATTCAGATAAATAACCAGGAGTGAGATTGCTGAGTCATATAGTAAGTATGTGTTTAAGTTTGTAAAAAATTGTCAAATTCTTCTCCAAAGTAATCACACCATTTTGCATTTCCACTGGCAATGTTCTTTTTGCTTTTCATTCTTATCAACAATTGGTATCCTCAGATTTTTTATTATAACTATTGCAATAAGTAAATAATGATATTTAGACTTTATCTAACTAGTTTTCCTAATAACCAGTAATGATAAACACTTTTCATGTTCATATTTGTCATCTGTATTTTTCTTTGATGAAATGTCTGTTCAGTTGTTGTGGCTATTTAAAAAATTCAGGTTGTTTTCTTAGTATTGAGTTGTTTGAGCTATTTATATATTCTACATACAAATTCTTTTTAATAAATGTGATTTGGAAATTTTGTCTGCCAGTTTGTTGTTTGTCTTTTCATCCTTTAAATAGTATTTTATAAAGCAAAAATGTTTTAAATTTTGATGAATTCCAATGTTTTGAAATAGATTTTGCTTTTGATTTTATGACTAAGAACTTGTTGCCTAACCCAAAGTCATAAACATTTTCTCTTACGTTCTGTTTTAAAAGTTTACTAGTTTTATGGTATATTTACTTATAGGAGGAATTTTAAGTTAATTTGTAATGTATAAGTCAAGCTTCATTTTTTCATGTAACATCCAGTTATTTCAGACCATTTGTTGGAAAAAAGATTTTATACTTTTTCCATTCAGTTGCTCTTTTGAATTTTTATTAAAACTCAATTGACCATACTTGTGTGGATGCATTTCTCAGTTCTCAATTCCATTGATCTGTTTTTTCTTTTCAAATTCTGTGATATCATGATTTTTTTTTTATTTATAGGTATTGAAATCAGATGTGAGTTCTCTAACTTTCTTCTTCATTTTCAAAATTGTTTTGGCTACTCTAAATCCTATGCCCCTCCTTATAAACTTCAGAATCAGCTTGTAGAGATTTATAGAAAATTGAGATGATCATATGGTTTTTGTTCTTGGCTCTATTAATATAATGTATTACATTGATTGATTTGCATATGTCAAACCATCCCTGCATCCCTGGGATGAATTCCACTTGGTCAGGGTGTATGATCTTCTTGACGATCTTCTGCATTCTATTTGCCAGTATCTTATTAAGGATTTTTGCATCTGTGCTCATTAGTGAGATTGTCCTATAGTTCTCTTTTTTGGTTGGGTCGTTCTCTGCTTTGGGGATCAAGGTGATGCTTGCTTCCAGGAATGAATTTGGGAGTATTGCTGCTTCCCTTTCAATTTCATTGAAGAGTTTAAACAGTAGTGGCAGCAGTTCCTCTCTAAATGTCTTGTAGAATTCAGCAGTGAAGCCATCTGGACCCAGTCTTTTCTTAGTTGGTAAGTTTTTAATTACATTTTCAATTTCATTGATTGATATTGGGTCGTTTAGCATTTTTACATCATCTTCTTTCAACTTTGGTAATTCACACGTATCTAGGAATCTGTCCATTTCTTCTGCGTTTTCCATCTTATTGGTGCATAGGTTCTCTACAATTCGTGATAGCTAAAACTTGGAAGCAGCCCAATTGCCCATCAACTGGAGACTGGATAAAGAAAATGTGGATTTTTAAAAATAAAATGGAGTATTACTCAGCCATAAAGAATGAGAAACTAGAGACATTTATAGCTAAATGGATGCACATTGAGGCCATACTCGTAAGTGAAATAAATAGGACACATATGTGTAAATACTGAATAGTTTCTCTAGTGTGAGAAACTATAAGTGTAAATAAGGACTAAAAGGTATAATAGATAATGTGAAATAGGAAGAAAAGGTGTGGGGTGGAAGGGGAAGTGGGAGGGGTAGGGGAAAAGAAAGAAAGGAATGGAATTAATATGAGAAAAGGATAAAATGGAAACAAAGTCTTTGTAAATAGGGAGGGGTGGAGGGGTTGAAGGGAGGGCAGGGGGATGGGAAAAAAATAAGAACCAAGATGATTATGTAAAGGTGCAAATTTCCAGTGATGAATGTCATTATATTGTACACCTTAAATGTACTAATAAAATTAATAATGCTTTAAAAAAAAAGAAAATTACTGTAGCATATTAATTGGGATTGCATTGACTCTGTAGATCCATCTGGTGAAAAATGCCAATTGAGTCAGTGTCAATACTGAGGCTTTCAAACAATGAGCATAATAATCTCTCCACTAATTCAGTTATTTTTTCTTTTTTATCAGTGTGCTGTGATGTTCAGCAAACTGATCCTGAATTTACTCACATACAATTATACCTAAGGAAGTTTTGGGTGCTGTTTTAATTCTAGTTTAATTTCTAGTAGTTTCTTGCTAGTGTATAGAAGTAGTTAGTCCCCTACATTGAGCTTATGGTATACAGCATTGCTAAACTCATTCTACAATTTGTGGTAACTTCATCTTAAATCCAGAAAACAAATAAGTGCAGAAATTTTTTTAAAATCTAGACTCTTCACAGTTCTCAAACAGGGTCTGTTTTAAAGAAGTATTTTTGTTTACTTTTTAGAGTCATCAGGTAATTTCTTTTGTATCTTGCCCAATTTTATTTTAGTCACTGGGAAATATCAGCTTTGGTAGGTTTACATCTTTACTAGCATCAAAAGTCTACTAATTATTTTTTTAACTGAAGTTTATTAACTTTCAGGAAGTGCTCCCACTCCCATTTTTAATGTAACATGTGTCATTTATAGTATCAACCCTGTCATGTATTCATGGGGACAAAGACGATGCCCATCATCCTACTAAATCTAAAAAACAGTTTTTACTATTGTTTTGGGTTGCAAAGGGTTAATGTAGACCTCCATCTCCACCAAATGCTTCTAGTGGGTTGTCAAACTCTTCCAATTTCTGAGCATTTGATGTGTTCTCTGAAGCTGCTTTAAACATTAGGAGAGCTTCTGTGGTTCAGAATTCAGTCAAATGTCACCTATCATTGAGAATGTTGAGAATCAGCAGGTACATATTCAGTCTCACTTAGGGTTCATAAACTCTTAGCCTTACTCATAACTAAAGCTATATCCATGAGTTTCTGTAGTGGGGCATTCTTATTGTCTCAAAAGTTCTTTGAGAGCAGATGCCACACCTTATTCATATTTTATGTCTAGAGCCTGGTAAAGTACCTGAAACTTTCATAGATGTGTCGAGCACTCCTTATATTTCCAGGTGAAGGGCTTTCTTAAGAGTAACATTCCTGGACTCTTGCTTGCGCCATGTTCTTACATCTTTTATTTTTATCCGCCTCTTCTCTAGTCTTTGGGATCTTTCTGCCTACGAAGAAGGTTTATTCTCATTGGATCTCTGGGGATATTAAGGTAATCTTGGCAAAAGTAGGCTCTGCCTCTGCAGCTGAAGGCAATGTTTTCCATAGAAGAGGAATAGAGAGAGGTAAAGTGCCTAATTCATTGATGAAGTATTAGCGTGCCCTTTGGCTTCACATAGAGTTATGTTCATCAGTTAATTTTTATATATAATAAAATTTATTATGAAGATGGTCTCCTCTAGTTTATACTCATGATAAACTGCATGTAATTGTTACCAGTGTCTATTTTAATCGTTTCTATACTTCAAAGAGGATATTCTATTAATTTCTAAAGCCCAACTAGTGAGAACTTAAATATTTGTTGAGCATAAAAAGAAGAGTAGGAGTAAGATAATTGAAAGAAAAAAGGAAAAGTAGACAAAAAGTCACAAGAAAACTACAGATCAGTGTCTCTTATGAATATAAATGTAAAAACCTTCAACAAAATACTCTAAAGCCAAGCCCAACAAGATATAAAAAGAATTATATACCACAATAAAATGTTATTTTTCCCAGCAATGCCAAGTTGGTTTAACATAAAATATCAATTAGTATAATACACCATAGTATTAGAGTAAAAAACACTATGTAAACATCTTGATAAATGCAGGAAAAAATCTTGACACAATTCAGTGTCCTTCATGATAAAAATGCTCCAAACTTGGCATCGATAGGAACTTCCTTACTGTGATAAAGGCGCATGTGAAAACTGCATGTCTGATATTATCTTTACTGTTGGAAGACTAACTGCCTTCTCCCTAAAGGTGAAAAAGAAGACACAGATGTTTGCTTCTGCCACATCTATTTAACATACTACATATTGATTGGGAAAGAATTTTTAAAAAGGCATCAAGACTGGGAAGGCAAAAGGAAACCTATCTTTATTTTCAGACTCAACTTCTGAAACTTTATAGAAACTTCCAAGAAACTCACTAAAAGGTTTTAGGACAATGCCAAATGAGTCCACCAAGAGTTCAAGGTACAAGATATATATACAAAAATTAATTGTGTTTCTATATATTAGCAATTAAAAAAATCTTAAACTAGGAAACCAATTCTTTGATCAATCTAATAATAAAATAGTAATAAATTTAACAAAAGTGATATTTCTATTCTGAAAACTAGAAAACATTGTTGAAGAAAATTAATGACTTAATAAGTGAAAATTTTTTATTAAATACTTCAAATTTTTAATAGTTTAAGTAAATGTTCATGGATCTGAAGACAACGTAGTTTAGATGACAATATTACCCCAATATATCTAAAGATTCAGTGCAATTTCTTTCAGTATTCAAACCAGCTTCTTTGCAGAATTGACAAGACATTCCCCAAATTGGTATAGAATTACAAGAGATCATAAAAATCCTTAATAGTCTTCAAAATTAACTAAGCTATGGTGCTATAAACATGGATGTGCATGTATCACTATAATATCATTAAATATTTTAGGAAAATACCTAGAAGAGGAAGAGTTGGGTTGAATGGAATTTTTACTTTTAGCTTTTTGATGAATCTCCATACAGACTTCCATGATTGTTCTAGTTTACTTTCTCACTAACAGTGTAGTGACACTTCTTGAATATTTACCAAAAAGCTACAATAATTAAGATATCATATTACTAGCATAAAGATAGATATATAGATTGATGGAATAATATTCAAAGTCCAGAAATAAACCCTTGTATTTATGGTCAGTTGATTCTGAACATGTATGCCAAAACAATTCAGTGGGGGGAAATATTCTTTTCAACAAATGGTGCTGTGACAACTAGATGTGAACATGCAAAACAATGAAAATGAATCCTTAGCTCACAACCCTGACACAAATGAACTCACAGTGGATAATAGATAGATGTATAAGGCATGTAAACCCACAACACTTCGAAGAAAATATACGAGTCTTTCTAACCTTAGATTAAACAAAGCCTTCTTAGATATACCCAAATCATGGTTAACAGAAGAAAAACAGAAATCGGAGTTTGTAAAAATTTAAAACTTTTGTGCTTAAAAAGACAATCTTTCCGAAAGTGAAAAGACAATACATACAATGAGAAGAAATATTTGCAAATCATGTATTTGTTAAGGGGCTTTGATGTAGACTATCTAAAGATTTCTTACAACTTGATAATTGAAATATAATTCAAATAAAAACTAGACAAAGGACACGACTATATATTTCTCCAAAGACATACAAATGCCAGTAATCCTGCAAAAATATATGGGCAGTATTATTAGCCAGCACAGAAATGCAAATAGATGAAGGGCACACAGATAATGGGGAAATATAAGAACCAAGATACATCATATACAGGTACAAGCACCCAATGATAAATGTAAAGGTATTGTATACCTAAAATGTACCAATAAAAGAATTTAAGGAAAAAAAAAGAAATGCAAATAGAAAAAAATGCATAAATAGTAGGATAGTTATAACAAAAATAATAGATAATAGTAAGTTTTGAAAAATCTAGAGAAATTGGAAATCTCATATAATATTAATGGGAATGTTAATGTTTATATTGATTTTACTCATAATAACTAAATAGTGACAACCCAAAGTCTATCATCTGATGAATGTATAGACAAAGTGTGGCAAACTTATGTAACAGAATATTATTTGGCCATATTCACAGTCACATTTACTCCTTCTCCTGTATGTGTCTCTTTTAAATCTGCCAGTGTTTACTCTTTTATATGATTGTATTTAAGGCCCACTGGGGTAACCTTCCTATCCCAAAATCCTTAAAATGTCCACATCTGCAAAGACACTGTTTCCTGTTAAACAGAAACTATTTAGACAAATTTAACTCAGTTTATTTGTGCAAATAACAGCTCAAGAATTGGTCAGCATTCAGAACAAGAAGAGATTAAAGTTCCACCTAGCAATCTGAGCAAAGGACTTTTGCAGGCTGAACAAAGAACAAAGTAGAGAAACCACTCGATCGGCTACAGCTGTATTTTCTCACTATTTTGGCATAGTGTGATGAGGCATTTGCCTCATTTGTATATGTTCTGATTCGTTGGTTTTATGTAATTGCCTGAAGTTTGGCTGTTTCTGATTGGCAGAAGCTCCAGTGTTTGTAATAAAATATACTTCAAATTTGAGTTTTGATTTCTTTACTACTAAGGTTGCAGTTTGTTATAGGAAATAAAAGAACAGAGACAGCCTCAGGCTAATGGTCTTCTGCTTGCTTAATTTAACTCTTTTCTTTTTTTTCTTTTTTTGGTACCAGGGATCAAACTCAGGACCTTTTGCTTGTGTGGCAGGTAGCAGAACCACCGAGCTAAATGCCCGGCCCTTAATTTAACTCTTATAAAGCAACACTTATAAGTTCCAGGAATTAGCACCTGATGTCTTTGTGGGCATTACCCAGTCTATTACAAAACCCCAAAGGCCTATTGTTTTAAAATCTCCTTTACAGGAAATGTCTTCATAGGATATGTCTGTATAGGCCACATCTATCATAAGATGGTTATATTTGATAGTAAATCTAGAGAAGAAAGACCAAGAAATCTCTTAATCTCATGGGCCTACTATCTGGAAACATTACCAGGCTTCTTTGCTAAGCTTTTTGTGCATCATACATAATAATTATGATACACACAAGTAAAAGGCTACCCAGGGCTTTGTCTCAGCTTTGTGGTCAATGTGGTTCGTGTTTGTGACCAGCTTAGATGGTTCATTTGACTTTGTTCATCCAAGTGCTGATATTTCACAGAAACTTTGTAGGGCCAGGAAACATTTCTTTTTTGTCCATTTTATAAGTTCCTGTGGTAAATTGTGAATTGCTTTAAACACAAGAAATTGTTTTATTGGACATGCTTTCCTGTGGTAGTTCTTACTGCAGTACCTAATCATGAGTCCCCTGGCACAGCTTTAGGCCTTTAGGGAGAAGGAAAACAGTGTCCCATAAATTGAAAACACAGTGTAAGGACGTACAATTTAAAATATGTCCTCCAAGTGTTCAAAGGAATGAAATGCATGTAAGCTATTTATTTTAAACTCTCATTTAACTCTTTAGAAAAGAAAATCTGAAGACCATCCATGTGAGATGGAGGAAATTAACTGATTTTTAAATTTTAAAATTTGCATTAAAATGACAGTTTTTCCTCAGTGTGGTTATTAGAAGATGGCACATTTTGCAGAAGCACTGTCAGGAGATCCAGGCTCTGAATAATTGAACTCTTATTTCTTGCAGTCTTCCTTAATATTTAACCATTCCTGGTATCAACTAGGGTGATTACCCACTTAACTTGTTACCTCTAACTCTAAGTGATTTGAAGTTAATTCAAATTTGCATTCAGAAGATAAGTATTTGTTACAACTGGGAGTATTCAAAAAAGAATTGGCTCTCATATAGGCATTAAAGTGGAACTCTAACAAATTTAAATAATGGCAATTTAATGAGAATAAGTCTATGGGTACCAAAGTTGAAGACCTTAAAGAGAATATTGTATGTTTGGATGAGTAGGTTTGTATGTGTGTTAAAAATAAATCACCAATTTTTTCATCGCACTTCGTACACTGCAAAGAAAAGCAGAGTCCATTGTCTTCAATGAAGAGAACTCCTCAAGGAAAATAACAACAGAAAGAAACATGCTAAGTTGACAAAGTAAACTGGGAAAGCAGAAACCACGTCTCAAGAGACCATTTAGGACAGTTTAAAAACTAAATACAAGTATACCAAGGAGGGAAAAACTGATTTTTACTGCAGCAAAATATCCCTTTTTGATCAAAGCTCAAGATGAAATCTACCCCTTTTCTCATGTGTCTTCTGCCCTCCTTCTTACTCTAGAGAATTTAGACTCATTCTCTCTTTTTTAAATAGTTTTGCGAGTTTCAAATTATTTGAATAGAATATTTAATTATGCCATGCTGCATACATACCCATAGGCTCACCATGAGTCATATCACCATGATTCAGTCATTGTGCTATTCACCCTGTATTAAAGCAATAGAGTCAGAGCACATTGCTAAGGGAGAGATAAGATTAGATGGAATAGGAAAAGAGGTTTTTTATTTTGTTTTGTTTCTGGTACCAGGGATTGAACTCGGGTCTTTAAGCTTGCGAGGCAGGCAGAAGAAACACTGAGGTAAATCCCCGGCCCAGAAAAGAGGTTTCTTGAGCTTTGAGCACTACTTTTCACATTATATAGCTTTGCCCAATTATTATCAGAATCCCTGTTCGTTCTCTCTCTCTCTCTCTCTCTCTCGTCTTTCTCCCGCTGTCTGTATTTAAAGGAATGCTTTCTGTTATGTCTGGAAGACTTGTTTTATGCATGGTTTCTCTATCTTCTTAAATAGCAAAGTGAAGACTTCTGATTAGCTACAAGAAAGAACTTCCTCAAACTGAGGGTTTTGTTTTATAAAGGAGGAGTTGGAATGTAGCTGGAAAAATTAGAGTTTCCAGGAACGGTCTTGTTTCATGTGAGTTCAGCTTCCTCATTTTACTCTGGTTTGCATGGAAGCCCTGCACCGCTAGGTGGAATTGAGCTATGTGGTGTGCTCACACGCCTTCTGTGTGGCAGGTATTGTGCTGGAAACCTTCAAGTGTATCATCTTATAGTGTCAGCGCTGCAATCCTGTGAAACATTATGTGTTAGCTCTTGTATTTGTTCTTGAAGTCCAGTCCATTTTTCTTTACTTTCTTTGCTCTCGGAGGCTGATATATTTCTACCTTATTAACCAGAACTCTTTTGCTAATAGAACTTGCAGATTGGAGCTCAGAAGCTGAAAAGTGAGAGGTGGCATGATCTTTATTGCTCTAGCGCCTGTTTGCTAGGTCCCAGATTAGTTATGGCTGAGTTTCTCTTTCAAAGGCCTTCCTTGTTATGGCTAAAGCATTAATATTTAACTCTGGTATCAAGTAATTTCCTCCTTTCCTCCAGCAGACATGGGTTGGGAACAGCAAGCTTTAAGGAAGGAAGTTTTGACTTCCTCTTTGGGATCTGGGATGTTCCACTATTACTTATCAATGTTCTTTGTCTTGTCCATACCTTTATTTATAGTGCCTTCATTAAAGTCTCCCCATTTACCTAATTTAGAGGCTCCATTTCTCTTCTGCTGCTACTGTAACATTCATTTTTTACTTTCCCTGTTTTACATAGATGAAATATGAAACTCAGAGATTGATTTGTTCAAAGTCACCCACATAAATTGTCGGAGTCAGTATTTAAAACAAATTTTATCTGACTTCAAAGATTTCATTCTTTTCAAGTTGCCCATGGATTATAGCTAGTGGTATGGTGGAGGAACCACAACTTGAACCCAAGTTTGGAATCCCTTTCTGCTTTTCTACACCATCCTCTATTAAGGATAGTGTGTGTGTGTGTCCCCATAATTGTTAGCTCTGGTTTCCTTGATTGTTATTTTTGAGCAAAAGTCATATTTTTTTCTTAATATGGACTTGTTCATTTAATTTTAGTTACACCAAGCTGGAAATCTTGCTTTGAAAGAAAGTAGTTTAAAAGCAATTATAAGAAACTGCCAGTTTTAAAGTTAATAGCTACTGTAAATAAGGTGCTTAAAAAGACAGGAATGGTATTTGCTTTAATGGGAAATATAGTTTAGAGGGACAGACAGATATCAACTGAATAGTTATCCACATAAATGTAAAGTTATGACTGTGACTAATAATGCTTTTATAGCAGAGGCATTGGACCATGAGAACTTCGGTAAAAAGTATTTAACCTAGAATAGGGATACTTCTTTGAAAAAGTGATACTTCAATTATGATGTGCAGGATGAGTAGGCACTGAAGAGGCACTTTCCAAATGGAAGCTAAAATACTTAGTAAACAAAACTGCTTATTTCCTAACAATAAGAACATTTTGTTCCTTAGTAGTAGTTTAGCTCATATCATTGTTTTCTCCAATTTCTGAGACAGTGCAGCCTGGGCCTAAAGGAAATGGTAGCTCTGACAACATGAGTTGGTGAAGCTGAGAGTCCCCCTGGCAGCCTTGGGTTCTGACAGAGAGAGCTCAGAGAACACAGACATACCATTGACTATAGCTACCAGCGGGGACCTCAGAGACAATCTGATCCAGCCTTTGTATTATACAGGGAAGAACCACCCTGCTACCACCATAGTCTGGGGGACCTAGTGTGGAGAAACACTGGTAGAAGAGGCACCTTCATTACATCAGCTTCTGGGGAGATATTTGTGTGGAAAGAAAAATGGAAATACTGATATTTCCATTGATCATGGAAATATTAATTCTAGGGTTCTTTATTGGGGTATAAGGATTTTCTGGTCAATCAAATTCTTTGTCATTACAGGTTGTTCTGGTTTTGCTTAAAGACCTGAATAGGGGAGTCTAGGCATCTAACTATGCTGTCATAATACACTTTAATAAAGTATACTGTTATAGACTAACACTTCATTAGATTTTTAAATTCTTAAATAACACTTGCTTATAATAACTTCTGTCATTAAAAATTTGTTCACAATAAAGAAAATGAGACACAATAATTCTGTTCATGAGATTGATTATTCTCTGATGTCCAAACAAGATAAAAGAGTGAAAGAAAAATAAAAGTAATCGGTCTCTTATCTCAACTTGATGAGAATGAATCAGCATTTGATCCTCGATCTTCTTGCCTAAAATGAACAAGCTTTTTAAAAATTAATATGATTTTTTTGGGACTATATTAGATTTACAGAAAAGCTGTGAAGGTACAATGAGTTCTCATATGCTTCCCATCTAGTTCAATGACATTTTACTGAAGCTTTTAAAACTAAATATATAAATTTATCTTTAAACCAAATGTGGAGAGCTGGCAGAGTGCAGTGGCGCATGGCTGTAATACCATCTCTATGAGCACTGAGGCAGGATGACCAAAAGTTCAAGGCCAGCCTACACTACATAGTGAGACCTTGTTGCAAAAAACCTAAAACTGAAACAGAAGCAAAACCAAAAAATGGACAGGTGGCACACAAAGGACAATTCTTCTGTTACAGCAAACATCTGAAAAGCTTGTGGCATAAAGCACACACAGGTCAGTCAAGCATAATTTCTTTCTAGAAGACATCTGTCTATCTGATCACAATCAGCATTTAGCAGTGATGGGTAAATATTGTACAAATGAGAGGAAGGGTAGAATATTCAGATAATAACTGTAGACGTTTGTATCATATGTCTGGGGAATTTTGCTCCTCTGTTCTTCAAGCATAATTAGACATTTTTACTTTCAGTTCTATATGTGGATAATCTATATCTGTTTGATGAGAGAAAAATCATCTGATGTTTCCCAGAATATCTCAGCTGATCTTCAGTTTTGCAATAGAATAAGACAGTAATTTACTTATTTGACATACTCCATCATCGAAACTTTCCTTTCTGTCTTTATTAACAAACATGATAGGGTTTGTCTTTTTCCAATAGAACCACTCAAAAAATATTTGGAATTAGAATATATACTTATTTGCATATTATTTTTATACACATTATATAGGTTGAAAATCCTTAGTCCAAAAATCTGATATAAAATGCTCTAAAATCTGAAATTTTCTGAGTGGGAACAAGTGGAAAATGCCACAACTATTCGCATGAGATGGGATGCAGCCAAAGTACAAAAAATTATTTAAAATGTTGTATAAAATTACTTTCAAGCTATGTGTATAAGTTATAGATGAAACATAGATGAATTTCACACTTAGCCACAAGTATCATTCCCAACAAATATCATTATGTATATTGCAAATATCTCAAAATCTGAAACACTTGTGGTTTCAAATGAATCTCTATATATGTATATGTATATGTATATATTATATTTACCTTGCCTTTCATAACTATGTCATTGCTTTTGAATATGTGGAGGTAAGATTCCAAACGAAAGAGTTGAGGGAACCATAGCTTAGATGGCTTTAAAATCTGTACATTTCTCTGCAAATTTGGGAGAAAAGTCTGAAGATGACTGTACATATGATAAATGAATGTAATCAGTGTCTTTTGTAGCTCTTATTTTCTGATCTTGATGTTGAGCCAGTTTTCATCCTTTTGTATACAACTCTTTCCAGTAGATTGGCTTTACTGTACTTGCAGCCCCTGCAGAGATATTAGAGGAATGGTTTAATGATTAGTGAGTTACACTGGGATCTGAGGTTGCTGAGACACAACAGGACACAACTGTCCTAATTGCTCAAACTAATTGCTCCAGGAATGAGGTTGTCTGGATGGTGTAAGTGTAACTGACTAGCTTTGGCAATGGCCAAAGGCAGTGGTTAAAGAATGCCTAAGAGAAGGACAGAGTGAAGGGACTGCTCCTCTGAAGTTTAGTTGTAGTTCATTTGCTTATAATTTCCATCTTACCCTCAACAATGTGGAATCCTATTGTAGTGTTGGGGCTTGTAGAGCTCTGAAAACGTAAGAGAGGAAGATCATTAATGACCAACTGCCTGAGAGTCCAGTGTCTCTGAGCAGCAACGCTAGCTGGCTGTGAATATAATATAGAGCTGGGATATTTGTTCTTAGATATTTTAGTGATATACTTTCATCCCATTGCTTCTTTCCTTTCTATAAGGAAATTTCATTTTAGAATAAATAAGCCTAGAATATCCAACAAGGAGTTTTAATTGTAGAAGTATATGCTTTGTTTTTCTTTACTATAAATACTTATATTTTAAAATATATTCCAAACTCCTTAATAAAAGATTTTAAAACAGCCATGCCCTAGAAGAAATCTGTGTGACGATAATGGAAGACAAGTTGTAAGCCTAAAAAAAATTTGACATGTTTTAAATCTAGCTTCTCTTTCCTTTTTGTCATGGTTTGCTGAAAGTTCATCAAGGTTTATATATGACTGGGAGGTGTAGGAGGACTTTTCTATCTAGGGATAACATTAACATTGCCACTGCCAGAGAGGCTGGGTTTTAAAAATCGATTTGTCATTTAATACAAATATTAGATGCTTTTAAGGTCATTTGCATTAGAGAAAAAGTCCACTCATGGCCATAGACTATGATCTTAATTAAGGGCCAGATAAATTGAGAGGCCCTGATATTGATCCTATTGGGGGAAGTATTTGGAAGGGTTAGGAAAACTCATAATCTCAACAAGAGGAAAAGAGCTTGAAACATCACATGTAAGCAGTCTCACTGGCACTAAATTGAGTTAGAGGGAATTTATATGAAGTTAAGATTAAGCGTTTTCAACAAAGTTCAGGGACAACCTTGAAAACAGAGTAGAAGTGCTATGAATGATTTCTATTTTGAATGATTTCAGAAATGACTTTCAGAGAAGTGTTACTGTCGATATTGCAGGGACTGTATCATTATTGGTGTGCTAGAGGACTTCAACTTGAACTCCAAAATATTTGTACCTAAAGAATTATTATTTATTTATTTAAATATTTATTGGTATATTTTAGGTATAAAATGCATTTACATTTATCATTGGGTGTTTGTACCTGAACATGATGCATCTTAGTTCTTAATTTTTCTCCCATTACCTGTGCGCCCTTCACCCCCTCCACCCTCCCCTATTTACACAGAGTTTGATTCCATTTTTTTTCTTTCTCATAATTTTTCCTTTCCCTTCTTCCCTTTCCCGTTCCCCTCCCGCCACCCCCAAACCCTTGGACCTTTTCCTATTTCAAGTTATGAATTATTCATTTTAATCATTTTCATCCTTATTTACATTCTCAGTTTCTCACACTAGAGAAACTATTCGGTATTTACACATGTGTCCCATTTATTTCACTTAAGAGGATGGCCTCAATATGCATCCATTTAGCTATAAATGTCTCTAGTTTCTCATTCTTTATGGCTGAATAGTGCTCCATTTTATTAAAAAACCCACATTGTCTTTATCCAGTTTCCAGTCGATGGGCACTTGGGCTGTTTCCAAGCTTTAGCTATTACAGACTGTGCAGCTATAAACATAGGTGCACATATATCGCTGTGGTATGATTCTTTTAATTCTTTGGGGAAGATTCCCAGTAGAGGAAATAGCTGGGTCAAATGGGACCTGTAGTCCTAGTTCTTTGAGGTATCTCCATACTGATTTCCACAGGGATTGCACCAGTCTACATTCCCACCAACAATGGAGAAGGGTTCCTTTCCCCCCACACCCCCACCAGCATTTGTTATTGGTTGATTTCTTCATAGCAGCCATTCTTTCTGGGGTCAGTGTTGTTTTCATCTGCATCTTGTGAATGACCAGTGATGTTGAACAATTTTTCATATATTTAATGGACATGTCTACTTCTTTACCTGAGAAATGTCTGTTCATTTAGGATGCCCATTTTTGAATTGAGTCTTTGAATTTGGGGAGTCTGATTTTTTTCAGTTCTTTATATAAAGAATTATAAATTTTTTAAAAGGAAAGGATAGTCGAGTCTGATTACATTCCTTTAGCTCAGGTAAGTTACTTATTCACTTATTAATTTTGGAAATATTTGTTGAGAGCAGACTATGTGTCAGGGTTTGTAATAGGCACATTTTGGTGAATTGTAGGAATGCTACACTTCTTGCAAGTTGGTGGGACTTTTGACATTTAGGGAAGGAGTCTTCCTGGAAGAGAGCTTTTGAGCCTTGGTCACAACCCCATGACAGTGCAGGCAAGGACAAACTCTTATGTGGAGAGAGATAGTGGCTCATTTAGAGGCGTCTGGCAAATGTTCCATTGATATCTGGGGATGTTTTCATAACTTGCTTATTTGAAATGTCTTTTTAAAGTGTTCCTTCTTTATTTTATTTGCCAGGAAAGTTCTTCAATTTCCATGTGATATGCAGACTTTCACAAATAGCTTATAAAAAAAAGTGAAATGTGCATTTTTTACTAGTAAAAATGCTCTGTGTATGTCCCACTATATCTACATTTTCTACAAATCTCCATTTCTGGGTATCTCTTATTTACTAACCTTCCATCTGATTCATCTCTTCCCCCAGTATATCTAATGTTTGAGCAAGTTTGGTTATGGCTTTAGACCCAGATGGAAACTGTTTGAGTTTTTAAATACCCAAGGCCTTTGGTGTGGTTTTTAATGTGTCTTTTCCAAGTTTCTAATAATAACTTCCTCTGATCTTTCTGGTGGTAGTCAGAGGTTGTGTCAATGATTATGTTGCTCTTTCTAAAAGTGATTTATTGAGTTTTCCTTCTTTGGGAGAGATAAGTATTCTTGGTCAGTAAAAGAACTGTAGTATAATTGATTTTGATTTGATTTCATATTTAATCTTCTTAATTAGTCATTATCTGCATAAGCTTTCAGGGCTTGGGATAGGATGTGCCATAAATAGTAATTTGTTTTCTCTGACCCTCTTGTTCTAAGAATTTTAACAGATTTATGCAACTTCAATGACAGCTTGGGATAGAGTATGTCTTTTTCTAGGTGTGTTTATGCCCTTATTTTTAAATTTATTTTTTATTAATTGTTTATTGGTAAATTTTAGGTATACATTATGATTACATTCATCATTGGGAATTTGTACCTGTCCATGATACATCTTGGTTTTTATTTTTTCCCATTCCCCTTCCTTCCCTTCAACCCCTCAACCCCTCCCTATTTGCCTTTATTTTAATGCCAAATATAGAATAATGTGTTATCTAATGATCCACTTCTATATGCTTAGCCACCATTCCTCCTAGACAGTAGTTCATCTAATATTAAATCTTTCCTGAAAATCAATTAGATTGTTTACTAAACATTTATTTTAAAATGAAAGAGTCTGAGAGTTGTGAGGAATCTTAGAAATTTTTTATCCACTCCCTCTCCCTATTTAGTGAATAAATACATACATTCAAATACATTAAAAGTGAATATCCTAAAGTCAGAAACAAAAAGTTTGTTTCTGGTTTGTCTAATATGAGAAACCCAAAATATGCATACTTTAAAGAGTAAAATAAATGAGACATGTTAGATAACAAAAGAGGTCAACTCTGTAGAGATGGAAGGGGGATCTGGGGAAGAAGGGAGAGGTAAGTGTGGAAATGCAAGAGAAATAAAAATGATCAAGATGTGATATGTATACGTATCAGTCTCCCAAGCTGAATATAATCACTGTGTATTGCAAACATGTTCTAATAAATGTTTTCTTAAAGTGAACATCCTTCCTTATGGGAAGTATCCCATGTGTAAATGTTCTGTTTATGTAAGGAACAGAAATATTCCTCTGATTGCCTTTACTCATTTTTTTCTAAGTGACTCATAACAAAATAGAACATGTCTTTCTTTCACACATTTAAAAATGGTTGCTATGTCCCACAAAGTCTTCTTTCTCAGCACAAACAACAATGGTCAATTCATGTTACATGGCTTTCGGGTCTATTGTTCATTTTTTCTCTTAGTCCACAATTTTTTTTTGAGAATGGGCACTGTATTATTCACAGAGCTTGCAAAGTTGGCCAAGAATTAGATACTAAACTCAAAAATTTCAGAATGTGACAGGAAAGATAGGTTTATCAAACATAAGAGTTTGTTGTAATTAACACTAAGTAAAAATATATACAGCAATAAAAGAAGCATTAAATATTTTTTATTTTAGTATGGCCACTCCAGATGAAACATGAAGGAAAATAGGTATTTGGATTGACTAATAGCAAATGCACAGAAATATGACACAGTGTGGCATATTCGGATGAAATACAGCAGGAGTAAAAACTGTGACATAGTAACTAAAGAGAACACTGGAGAAGAATGTATAGATCACCAACAGTCTTGTCAACAGAAGCTTTCAACACAGACGGAGCTGGGTTTTTAAATATCTCAAATCTTAAGGCATATGCATGCTTAGTGGAGTTTGAATTTTAGGGAAAACGGGATGGATAGTTATTGTAATATTATAAGTAGGGGAGCAACTCACATCATTGCATTTTGGTCAGATCACCTTTGCAGCAGGTAAGGAGAGTGGTTAAAGAAAAGTAAACCTGGAATTCAGGAGCCTATGTAGGGTACTGAGCTAATTTAGGAAAAAAATTATGGGGGTAGAGGAGAGAGAGGAAGATAGAGGAGGGAGATAGGAGAGAGGGAGAGAGGGAGAGGGTGGATGGAAAAGGAAGATGAAATGGATAGATGAGGGTTATAGCTACTGCTATACTTCTCAAATTTTGCTATACATTAGAACCTAGAGAGGTTTTTGTTTGTTTTATACTGTTTTCTGGGATCCACCCCAGATATTCTGATTAAATGTTATGAGCTGCAGCCTGGCATCAAGAGGCTTAAAATCTTCCCAAGAGATTTTAATTGTACTGCAAAGCTCGAGAAGCACTAATCTATACATTTCAATAATTGAATAGGTAGTAGTTTCCAACACCCTATTCATGTGGCACCAAGAAGTGAATAAAATGGTATAGATGTTTTCTGATTGAGTAGGAAACCTTGGATACTACTATTTATTTTTTAAAGATTAAGATTGAATTTGTTTCTCATCTTGGTAATCATGTCACATAGCTTCATACAGTAAGTCTGTAATTAACCTACGTGTGTCTTACATGTTCAACTAGATCTCCTCTAGTCCTCACACTTGCAGTTCATATTTTAGACCTAAATACAGGGCTTTACATTCAGCCCTAGTTAATGCTACCTTATTCGACTGAGCTCATGGTTTACCAGATCTTGATTCTTGATTCATACACTCCTAATTTTGTCATCCATACATTTAGATATACATTTAGATTATTCATAAAAGATATTACATAGGACAAGGATAACCATTTATTAAAGAGTACAATGTACTCTGCTGGATGTGTGGGAGTAGGTTGACATGTACTGGCAGGGTAGAGATGGGTTTTATAAAGACATACTTTCCCCGCTTTAAAGATTGTAAGCATTTAGACTTCAGATGAAATATTTTATTTAAAGATCCTGGGAGATCTACTTGGGTGAATTATCTTCTGTGAGTGCCTATAATATTCCCAGGGAGTGGCCCTCTCTTCAGAAAAATGTGATATATATTTTTTACTACCTAATGGTCACTAAGATTTTGTGAGAATACTTAAGCTTTTGATTCACAAAATTTCTCAAAGAAGCCCCTGATAAAGGCTCAATAGAATAATTCATAGTATTTGGTCAGTAGGTCTTCTACAGACTGTCATTTATAATATAGTAAGGAGAAGGGTTGAGAAGGACCGCTAGTATCCCTTTCTTAGTAGAAAAAAATGCTATTTAAGCATTCTTAAATGAGTTGAATAATGCTGTTTTGTTTGAAGCATTTTGACTTTAACCTCAGGGGTCTGAAGATGTCAGAAGTCCAAATATCACCAAACAAAAAAGCACTTGTTAAACTGACTAAGGGACAGGAATGACATTTTCTGAAAACTGATTGTAAACCACAGATAAATTGTGGTACTTACTAATACACTTTCACTGGATTTCATTTAGAAGAAATGTACTAGGCAGAGGCCTTTGACCCGAGAGCTTTTATTATAGACTTTCCTCCCAAAGTGAATATTTTCTGACTTATGGACTTTGGCAGAAGAGGATTTGTTGTGTAAAACCCAAAGACATTTTTAATCATAGCAAGATGAACAGGACTTTTCTTGTAAGTACAAAAAGTACCTTATATGGGAGTTCTGCAGACTTCCTCTGGGGGAAAAAAATCACTGCAGAGTTATAAACTAGTTAAAACAGTCACCTTCAACTGTGAAAGTTGGCATTTATACAAGGACTCATCGTAATAAAACATTTTGAAGAAAATGAAGTTTGTCTTTTCTGGTCCTGCTATCCCTGTTCAGCTCTGTGACCCTTTCTACCTTCTGAAATGCCTTACTATAGTCTAGGATGTCTTAATGCCCTTACGTGTAACCCTGAACTGTGTCTAGGGCACCCCTCACCCCGACTCAACTACCATTAACATGTCAAGCCTAAACTTTTGGGAGGCACATTTTAGTCTGTCTCCTTTTTAAATAGCCTATTTTGATCTTACTCTCTCAGCATCCTCATAGAAAACTGTTTTATTAACTCCTTAAAGCGAATTCACATTGAGGGCATGTGTGTTTAATATTTTACTTCATCTGAGGGACAGTTCACAGAGAGGGAACATGCAAATGTCTAATGAATACAGTTGGTCATTTATATTCACAGGTTCTATATTGTTGGATCCATCTAACCAAGGATCAAAAACATTTAGAGGAGAGCCAGGGATTTAGCTCAGTGGTTCCGCCACCTGCCTCAAAAGCGCAAGGTCCCGAGTTCAATCCCTGGTACCAAAAAAAAAAAAA
>NW_004624759.1:21263811-21276952 GCF_000247695.1 Heterocephalus glaber
ACTTTTCTTTCCTTGTCATCATTCCCAACACAATATAGTGTGGTAACTGTTTGTATATAATTTACATTTCAGTGGGTATTATAAGTAATCTGGATGTGATGTAAAGTATGTGGTAGAGAGCTTGCTTAGCATGCGTGGGAGCCTAGATCTGATTCCTCAGACCCCCCCACACACACATACACAAAAGAAGGGAAGGAAGGAAAGAGGGAGAAACAGAGGGAAGAAAGAAGGAGAGAATGGAGGAAAGAAGGAAAGGAAGGGAGGAAGGGAGGAAGAGAAAGAAAGTTAAAGTATATAGGAGAATGTGCCTGGTTTATATGCAAATATTGTGCTGTTTTATGTAAAAGACTATAGTTCCACAGATTTTTGACAGCTATGAGGGGTCCTGGAACCAATCTGCGGAGGAAGACATGTAGGAATGATTGTATATGTTTCTAGGACATAGTTAGGAGGCCAGGGGCATGGGAGGTGAATTACCATAACACAATCGGACCCCATGCTTTTACCTTTCAACCTCCATCAGTCTTGGTCACATTCACTCTCCTCCTAGCACGTCTTTGCTGCTGTTTCTAAACATCTCAAGACCTCTGAACTTGTTGCTTTCTATTATATATACAATGAAACCTTTCCTGATTATCCTGTTTAAAATTTTTCCCTCACCTCCCAGATACTCCCTAGTCCTCTTCCATTCTCTATTATACTCATCCCATTTATAACCAACTGACATTACTGATTGGCTGATTGATTATCTGTCTGTTGCCGGTAAACTTAAACTCTATCAGGGCAAAGGTTTTTCTCTGTTCTGATCATTGCTCTTATTCTACATCTGGGCACCAAATAAATATCTCTTAATACTTGCTGAATGTATGAATAAACCCTTTTGAAAAATAACCTGAAAATATTTATTCATAATAAGATAATGTATAGTTTCTCTTAACAACTCTGCTTGTAGATTACAGTTAAATGCCTATGGTTTTTCTACTTAACTCATTGAGAAGTGAGGTTTTTACCCAATCCCTTTGAATCTAGGTAGGTTCTATAACTGATTTACCAGTAATATATGGTTGAAAGGGCCCTGCCAGTGTCCAAAACTAGGCCTTAAGAGAGTAGAAGTTTCCATTTCTTCTCTCTTGAACACTTACCCTTAGAACCAGCTACCACACTCTGAAGAAGCTTAAATAGTCCACAGATAGATCAACGTAGAAAGGCATCAAAGTCTGGTTAATGACCCTGTCTGAGCTCCCAGACAGCATCCAGGGTCACATGCCTGCTATGTGAGTGAGCAGTCTTGGAAATGAATACACAGTGCAATGACAGCAAACCTGTTAAGAGTTTTCAATGATATAAACAGCTTGCTGTGGCAAGCAAGCCCTAGTCCCATGTGAGCTATCCCAGCAGAAGCTGCAGAGGTTGCTGCCCATATTTTAAATTCATGAGCCTTTTTGGGGGGGAAGTGTTATTACCTAACAACTGGTTACCAGAACATCACTTTTTATGACTCTTAGAGAAATAAGAACACCATAACACAAGAATAGATGTGTACGGAGATTTTATGGCAATGTTCTTAGGATTTTAAAAAAGAAAGAAAATAAAGTAGAAACAAATTAAATGTCTATTATATATTATGGTTAAAATATTACATAGCTCTATTGTAGACTTATTTGACTATTAAAATTAATAAGTTAAAGACATGTATCAACAGGGATAGATCTACAGAATACATGGGTCCTTGAAAAAAAAAGTTTCAGAGAACAAACATTAATCTAATTTCAGGTACATAAAAAAGAAAATGCAGCCAAGTATGGTGGCAAATGCCTGTGATAGCACCATTATGAAGGCTGAGGATCACGAATTTGAGGCTAGCCCAGTGATACCCTGACCCCCCTGACCCCCACCACCAAAGAAAACACTGTATTAGCAGAAAAAAATACAAATAGCAATTAGCTGTCTGGCCTCTCTGTACATTGTTTCCTTATCTGTATGTAGAGATGTGACATAAGAAAGAATGATTAGCACTCACTGTCTGCATACAAAGATGACAGCGTTTGCTTTCTTATAGTCTATAAAAGCAGTGTCTCACCAGCGCGGCACTAGATGGCACCACGGCCCCTCATAACTCTGTTTGAGTAATTTGACTTTGTCGTGAGTGCTGAATGAACTTTCCTTTTCTCCATCTATGATAGCTTTGTCCAAATGTTTGACTTTTAGATTAAAAGAAATTTAGCTATATTGTTTAGAGACATTATGGATCTCTTCATAGAAGTTTCATCATAGATAAATATGAAGTTTTTGAGAAAACCAAAAGCCAGCCTTTTGCATTGGATAGAATCATTATTTTGTAATCATCCCTTAGCTCTTGTTGCCTCAATTTTATCAGTCCCCTTTTACACCCCAGTAAGTGTGCTGACAGGCTTAATTATGGACTTACAATGCGGTAAGGACAGAATCTCCCAGAATAAACACAAATCTCCTTACATGCTACACCTCTAGATTGGAATCATAGACTTTAGCTATCCTTGAGCAAAGCAACTTCTATATTTTATATCCAGGTATGTGAAACCCAGAGAAGTTAAGTGATTTGCTCAAGTTTACTCAGAAAACATATACTGTATAAGAGTTTCCAGACTCCCATCCCTTTGTTTTCAATCATACTAGTGCTGTTTTTGTTTTAAAAACATTTTTTTCCCTCCAAACTTAGGTTGTCTGCCTTGGGTTTTACAACTAACTGGGAGTTTGCAGGATTATTTCACATTTAGAAAAAAAATCCCACAAATGGTCAGTTGAACCCCATGAACAAGATGGAATTTAAAGCAAATTCTAGCTCCTTCATCACCAGTGGGCTTAGACCCAGTGTTATTTTGGCAATAAGGAAATCAAAACTCTGTTATTAAAGTTTTCCATTTCTTGAAAAACAAATGTAAGTAATATTTTGCCTGCCTGATGATATTGAACTAAAAAATCATGTAAGAATTAAGGAAAGTAAAATTTGGAATTTTCTAGAACAATGTTAGAAGAATCGGGTTCATTATTGTCATTTCTTTGTCAAAACAAGTTAGTTTAAGCCAGGGATTTAGCTCAGTGGTTCAGTCGCCTGCCTCACAAGCTCAAGGACCCGAGTTCGATCCCCGGTACTAAAAAAAAAAAAAAAAAAAAAGAAGTTAGTTTATTCCTTTTAAATTTAGGCCTTAGTTATTTAATTTTTTTCAGTTTATAAGATGCTAGACGATCATACTTAATGATCTCCATCCTCAGCTTTATTTTTATTGTTTCAAGTGGGAAAAAGAGTTGCCCATTCAGGCTTTCCCACATTTGCTGTGTATGCACAAGTTATGGAAGGAGTGAAACACCAACATATTGCTAATATGCTTGGTTTTTCTTTCTTCAAGGATTTTGAATTCCAAGGACTTACTAGGATTTTAGAAACCTGCTGGAAAGACTATAATGGTTTATTGGAAGGCATATTATCCAATAGTCATATTTTCCTCTCCATTCTTCAAATCCACTTGTTTAAAATAAAAATCAAATATTCAGTAGTTTATATTTTACCTTCTATTCTTTTATTTTCAAATCTTTAAGTCCCTGTGTATTATCTGGTGACTATAAATATTTTTGCTTAGGACTCTGAGATTTGTTTTGTATATCCTTTTATTGGTACATTTTAGGTGTACAATATAATGACATTCATCATTGGAGATATGCCCCTTTACATACTCTCTTGCTTCTTATTTTTCCCCCTTCCCCTGCCCTCCCTTCAACCCCTCCCCCCTCCCTATTTACAAATACTTTGTTTCCATTTTTCCATTTTCTCATATTAATTCCATTCCCTTCTTTTCTTTCCCCTACCCCTCCCACATCCCTCTCCCCTTTGCCCCTTTTCTTCCTATTTCACATTTAGTGGACTCTGAGATGTTAATGGTGAATAGTTTTACAAAATGATGCTGATAATAATTTGATATTCTAGGCAAAGGACTAAAGTTCCCAAGTCTGTTTGAAACCTTTAAAGTGAAGTAAATAAATTGAAGGAACATAATAATGGTTATATTTATAGTATATGTTGATTGAAATAGATAATGATAAAAACAATGGTGAATTGAATTCAGTAAGGGTGTGCACCTTAATTGCTATTTCATTAGTCACAAAATACACATATATTAAAAAACAAGAATATTTTATGAGTGAAATATATGATTATTAGTTAGTTATCAGTTACTAGGTGAACTACAAATTTAGATGTAATTTCTCTGTAGTTTCCTCAGCACTGTAAGCTTGGGGCCATTGTTCTCAGATGACAAAATATCTCTAAGTGAATCAGATTTAACAGTTTATACTAAATAGTAAGAGCCTAGTATGTTTCAGGAACTATTCAAAATTGCTTTATTCTTTACATATATTAATTTAGTCTTCACAATCTTTTAAGGTGAAGTTATCTCCATTTTATGAGTGCAGGGAGTTAAGTGTATAAGATTTAAGTCACTTTTTTTAGATCACATAGCTAATAAGTGGCAGATTTGAGATCTAAGTCTTGGTTTGAAGATTTCTATAGATTGATGTTAGTCAAAGTAGTACCTTTTCCCTCACTGAGTTGAAATTTGGCTTTTAGTTGAGGGATTAATATGATGTATTTTACTCATAAACAATTAACTCTGCTTCTCATGCCCGTATCAAACACACAGAACAAAGAAAAGAGAGACTAATGCTCTTGGAAAAAAAATACTGAGTCACATAATAAACCTTGAAGAGTTTTCAAAGATTATCCCAATGTTATTCTCAAGTAGAGTGCAGAGCCTCTAGGGCAGAATTAAACTTCAGATTCTAAGAATTCACTACAGACCTACTGACCTGAAAAGGGATGCAGGTGGACATAGACATTGGTATTTTCAAAGATAGCACTTGATGAGTTTAGTATATGTTCCTGATAAGAATTGCTGTTTTGATTTCCTTTCCTCATTTTGTATTTGAGGAACTTGAGGTCCACAAATGGAGCAAGTTACTCTTGCACCAGTTCTAATATTAAAATACTGCCATCATTAACAAAAGCATTTTTTCCTGTCTTCAGAGATCTATAGATATAAAAGACTTGTTGGGTCATTTACAATCAGAATAGAGTGACAGAACTTAGGCAGAAAAAATTTAACTAACATCTCCCTTGTCCAGAAATGAGTAGTGGTAGAAAGAAAAGGTAATTAGTATAGAGAAATGTTTCTAAGGTAGACTTCAGAATGGAGAGAGTTCTTGAAAGAAGAGTAGAATTTAATGAAGCAGAGAGGAGGAGCAGGAAGCTTGCATTTTTCAGTGTGAGAAAAAGAGAAGTGAGAAGATGAAGAAAAGTTTGGGACCAATGAACAGACCATTCTATTTGAGATGAAGTCTTTTTAAAATACAAGTAAAAGACTAATTGGAGAAATGAGTGTGAACTAGAGAGTGGTTTTTTTTATGACAGACCAAGCGTAAAGCTGCTGAGAGTTTTGTGGATGAGTAGTAGACAAAAATGTTATTTTTTAGGTCCAGTGGCTGAATTTGAAGGCGAGGAATTGGATCCACTTGATGACATCGGGCCAACTTTCTGGAGGTAGAGCTGGCCCACACTAGGAGGTGGAATGGCAGGTATAGCTTTCCTGGGATGTACCTTTTGCTGTTATTGTTTCCAGACATAGACTATGATAGCAAAGAAGCAAGGAGAGTCTTACTCAAGAGCCTCAAAGCAATGCTCTGAACTGGTTTCTGGGCTGAAACTTATAGTATCAGTTTTAAATAGATTAAATTTTTAAATTTGAAAGAGCATTAAAGAGACAGCATTTGGTTCTGAGATTTTTATAATTTGTTCACTACTATCTTATTCTCAATTTATCCAAGTGTGACTATTTTTCATTGTATGATCTTTGGCACCTTTCACATAGTGAAATTAATTCTGGATCAGAAAGATAAATAAAACAGAAGTCCTTAGTAACTCTTCAGGAGAGATTTACTTTGTTTTTTCCCCTTTTAGTATAAAATGGCACTTTATCCTGTAAATCAGTGTTTCTTATTCTGTTTTTGGGTAGAGGCATCAAATACTTTTTTGAGAATTTGATTAAAGCAATATAACTTCTATTCTTAAATTTTGCTTACCATTTAGTAGGTTCATAGATAGCATATAGGGACCTGGTAAATAATTCCTGTCCTAAGTATTGGTAGCATATGAGCTGTAAACTGAGACACCACCAAGAATGAAAAGGGAAAAATTATTAAGAAAATATAGCACCAGTGATCTTTCTGTATTTTAGGCTGGGAGATCCCCGTAGCCTACTTCTACAAAAGTCTATTTGGTTATCCTAGGTAGCAAGATGACTATTCCACATACTGAAAAGAACTATCAATTCATACTAATGAAATCTTGAAAAGTTCCATTACTATTCTGTGATGGTTAAAGTAGGATTGTCAACTTCATTGGCTTAGGAGCTGCCCAGGGAATTAGCAAAACACATTTTAGAGTGTGTCTGTGTGGGTGATGGAGGAGTGATGTGGACTACATATCTAGTGCCATATCTCTTCTTCTCTGGCACTGATCCCTTTTCTGTTTCCTGACCACCATAAACTAAGCAACTTTGCTCCTCCACACTCTTCTGCCATGATATGGCAACTTGGAGCCAAATGGTTATGGGCTGAATTCCTAGAAATAGTGAGCCTTTAAATTGTAGGTGTTTCATTCTGTCCCAGCAGTGCAAAAGCTGAGTAATACATATTTCAAAATAGGTCTTTCTTGCTTTGGTGCCCCCCTCCATTTTTTGTGTGTCATGAATGTACTTAGGAAATATTTTCTAATTTGTTTATTACTAGCAGTTGGAGTAATTCCCTGGTCAAATAATGGTCATACACTTACATTGGTTGACTAAAATTTTGGCATAAAATACAGCCACTGTGTGAAGAAAAGCATAGTAAATTGATAAAGAGTTCCCCTACCCCCAGAAGCAGATTGAGATAAAATACTGCATGTCTCTTACTGAGAAAAGACCAGTAAGGATTTCAGTAAGGTTTTTCAGTTATCTATTGCCACATAACAAATTACCCTGACAATTAGTAGCTTAAAATTATTTCTGTCTATCTATTCCCCTTCTCAGGTTTGACAGTCTAGATGGTCTTTCACTGGTCTTTCCTGGGACTGAATGATTGCAATCATATAATGACTTGCCTGAGGCTAAAGGCCTAAGATATTCTTAATTTTTCTGGAAGTTGATGGTGGCAGTCTGCTGGGAATCTTGTTTCTCCTCCTCATAGCTTCTAATTCTTCATTTGGTGAGACTGGTTTTCTTCACAAGATGGTGTTCTCAATGTTCCAGGAGATTGATAGGTGGAAACTATAAGGCTTTTTAAGATCTAGTGATTGAAGTCACACAGTGTTACTCCTACTGTTCCCAGGCCCAGGCCAAATCAAATAGGGGAGAAAGAATCTCTCTGTCTCCTCCCGCCCTTTCAGTGGAAAGGGGGCAAAGTCCCAGTGGAGAAGGACAGATGAGAAGACAGGAGTGGTTGTCACCATCTCTGCTAACAATCTGCCTATCAAGGAGGACAAAGAAATGAAATGCTGATGAGAAGAAGTGATAGTGTGAGTTGCTGACACAGGGCCTTGTGTCTTGGACCAAACTCAAGTTATGAACAGCAGCCAAAGAAAAGAGTGTGAAAAATTTGGCAAGGAGAGTTTCTGTGATCACTTCAGACAGCTCTAGAGACTGCTCATTTTGCCTTGGCCAATGGATAGATCTTGACATTTTCCACTAGAGTTTTTCCTTTGTTTCATGGAAAGACTGAAATCAACAGGCTACAGTTCAATCTGGATACTTAATCAGCCAGGGATAAAGATTTTCCCATGCTAAATACCTCATGGACTTAAAACATTCAAATAGAAAATGAAGCAGTCTGAAAAATCCCTATTATGTAAAAACTTTGACTGCTAAAATAAGGTTGTAAGCAATGAAAAAAATGAACACAATGAGGTTTTGCAAAATAAATGATCTCTTTGGTGCTTATAATCCAATGAATTAGAAACATTAATTTGGCTATCTAGCTCTAAAGGGGATATTTCTGAATAAAGGTAAGTGCTACATCATTAAGTGCTACAGTGGCTCCATGGCCCAGGTGAGAGGTCTGTATCAGACATTCTCTTCTGAAACTTGAGCTGGGGATAGAGAAGTACCTGTGCTTGTGAGATAGAGTGCATCAAATCTGCTATAAACAGGGAAGACATGATGTGATTAATCACAGGTCGCATTCCAGTACTTACTGTGCATCCATTCATGTGCTTTCTAATGCTGCCTCTCAAAGATTTACTACTTGGAATCTCTGAATTCTAGAAATACAACCTTGCTCGAACACAGCAGTACAAAATAATCTTGTAAAAAAATTTGACTAAACTATGTATGTGATTATGTAGAGAAAACATACAGAGTTATCTTACTAATAGTTGAAATATTTAAATAATGTTGGCAATACATAAGCCCCGCTCATGAAAATAATCACAGATGGTTCACGAGGTGGGTTTTGCATATGTATGGAGCAGGAAAGTGAACTGAAGGATTTTAAGGCAGGATTCACTCCAAATAACATCCTTTTGTTTCCAGCTCATTTCTTGTCTGAAATTTTACCGTTAAAAAATTCTTTCCCTTTCCGGTCTTTCCTTTTCTCTCTTTCTAACATTTTTTTCTCTAGTCTTTCTCTTTTAAAGTGCAAACACTTCCAGTACATTATTACATTAGACTTTATGATTTTTGACCTTGTCTTTACATGTGTGGTCACAGACAAATTGCTAACCTCTATTAGACTCTTTGGCTTTTGTCAGGATTAAGTGATATGCACCACAGTGTGTATTGTAACACATGTAATATAATAATCACTAATATTGCCAATCTTGCTGTGGTTTGTAACCTACATATGTGTATCAGTTAGTGCTTGCTAGAGGAACAGATTTAATATAAGATATACAAATATACATAAGAATTTACAAGAGTGGCTTACAATGGCTGCCCACATAGTCAGGTATGGCAGAGTGCAAAATGTCTATCTGTGCACTGGGGATCTGAAGGATCCAGTCGGAAACCTGGTGCTCACTGCAGTGTCCCGTGCAAGTTTGAGTCTGTATCAGGAGGCTGAAGGTGCTGGAAGCTGAAGAGTGTGTGCCAGAAGCCAGGAGACAATGTCCAATGCGAAGGTGAAGACTAGAGCTACTCTGAAGAAAACAAACTTTCGTTCTTCGTTTCCTTTTTATACCAGTCTGGCAATAATCCTCCCTAGGGTGGGTCTTCCGCACTCAGAACTATGCTGAGCCAATTTAGTTGGGTATTACTTACTCAAGTCGACACAGTCAATCAACCATCACAATATATAATTGAAGAAAATGCTAAATTTCAGTTAGACGTTAATAAAAATAAGGATGTAATTTTTCCCTATCCAAGTTCACAGATCCCTTTGAATTCTTTCAACTCCACATTAAAACTTTCTGTTTAATATCAGGAAAGAGTGGCAAAAGAAAGCACTACCCAGGTATTTTGTTACTTTTCATCTTTAAGAAAAGCAAGGAACTAAAGCTCATTGAGCAACTATTTATCACACTTTGTTCCTTATATGTGCCATAGTTTTTATAAATAATGTGTCCTTATACATTATGTCAAGTGATTTTAAAACAATTTGGCTGAATCCTCCTAGTAAGATGTATCCTCAAACCAAACTGCAAAATAATCTTAAACAGCTTTTGGTAATCATGTATGTATGTGCATATATAACACATAGTAGGACAACACAAAAATGTTAATGTCATTACTAATTAATATTTTCAGTATAAAAGAAAGAAAAACATAAAACTGAAGAAGTAAAAGATTGTGATCATAAATTTGAATTGGAAGTACTGCTATAAATTTATGATGATTATTTTTAAAAAAATATCAATGGCAACATGCTTTCTTAGTTTCTTGGTAATTAAAAGGAGAAAAATTACATAGTAGGGAAAATAGACAGTTTCTTCATTACAGTTGATGTGAAATGAGGAGAAAAGATATCTTGAAGGTAATGAGAACCAGGGCAAATATTCCCTCACACTTTATCACCGAAGCTATTTCAATAACATAAGTGATACTTACGATTTGAATCAGGAAGAGCTGCAATTATAAACATATCTTCTGTTGGAGGGTAGTCAAATATTTTAATGTATTAGAAAATAAGTAAAACATGTTTCTGCATTTAAACAAGTTCAGGTATGTCAACATCTATTTATACGGCTTTCCTTATTCCCAAATGATAATGAAAAATGAGGAGTGGTTATATCTGGAAGCATTTCCAAATATGAGCTAATGTCCCCTATTGATTTGCACCATGTGATACTTTAAAGCATCTTGGTAGGAATAACAGGCGTCTGGTCTGAGTCTATAATTATGAAAGGAATTGGCTGTTAAGTAGTTATATGAATCCATGTGTCTCTCAGAATGTAATGCTGTCCAAATAGATCCTTGCAAGATGATCAGGGCTGGTTATAATATCCAAATGAAGTTGTGGAATCTACCCCTGTACCCACAGAGCCTTGTGAATTGGAGACCACCTTTTTGATTTAATTAAATATTTTTTTCAATCTAGCTCCCACTCCCTATTTCTTCTTTACCTCTAAAGTAGTGGCACTTTAGCTTGCTTTCAGGTTTTGAACTGGGGATTTATTGAGCCACTAGGCTTAGCTGTCAATGACATAGAGTAGTGTTAGCAAAACCTGTCCCAAATGTGAGGTACTCAGGAATTGGTAAACATTCTTTTTTAGTAGAACAATTAACTACTTTAATTAAATTTTTGTGTTATCTTTTTCTGGGATCAAAAGTAGAGAAATATACTGAATTGATTGGTTATATTATGAGAAGAACAAGTGATTTTATTTTCCAAAAATGAAAAATACTTTTGTACATACCTGCCTTTATTCCAGGTTGTCTAAAATTCATTCTATAGTTGTAAAAACTTTGTCAATTGCTACCCATGTGTTTCAACAAGTTTTTTTTAATGCATATACACCTGGAGCTGTTGGACTGTCATTTTAATGCCAGTACAACCAGATTGCCTCCCTTCTAACACCTAGTTGAAATGAACCTCATGAAGGCATACAGATTTTTAAGTGAAAGTTATGAAAAGAATTGTTGAATTTGGCACGTTGAGAATGAGTATGATAGCTAGAGGACAGATAAGGGCAGTGGGTATTTAAGGAATGTAGGGTAAGGGGGAGATAAGAATAAGGAGAAGAAGATGTATTTCTAAAGACAAACTGCGGTTGTAGCCACTCCATGGACTGATTCTGTAGCCTGTCTCAACACCAGTTCTTTTGGCATCTCAACCTTTTCTCCCCTCCCCCCACCCCAGGCTTCCCCTTGACCTTCATCTTTGTTCTTTAGTTAGGATGTATCAATAAATTATCCTCAGTTTCTACATCTACAAAGCTGCTATAATAATCTTTTTTAAAAAACATTAAACAAATACTATCATTGCCCTGTTTAAAATCTTACAATGGCTTCCAGTACACTGAGAATAAAAGTCAAACTCCATAACGCTCCCTGCAATGGTCTATTTGGATCTGGCTTAGCTCTATTTTATGACTGTTAGTGTGTCTTTCTTTCTGCTTTAAAATACTGCCCTTTTCTCCATTATTTGGATATTCCAAGTACACTCTTGTCTTATGGATTTTTAATTTCTTATATTTTCTGTCTGCTCACTTACCTTTTTCTTAGACCTCTGTATGTCACCTACCCATGTCATTCTACATATCTTGTTTTATGTTTTTATTGTTTCTCTTATCCCACCAGAATACAAACATCATGAAAGTTGAAGCATATTCTTTCATGTTCTCTGGTGTTCATTAAAGATGTATTACATGAATAAGTGAAGCAAATTTTATTTTCATTTTAGAGGAATACTCTCTGAAAACAATGCTTCATTTTCCTTTCATTTCTTTCTTCATGGGGAGCTCAAAGCTTCCAGAGGACTCAAATATACACACCAATTGAAAAACACAAGCATTGAATTATATCAAAGTCTCTTTGATTTGAATATTGAGATGGTAAGAGAGCACACGGCTCTCTTTTTCTTAAAGTTCATATTTATGTTGAAAGGCAGAAAAAATATTCTTAAGTTCTTGGGATATGTTCTTCAGGGCTTAATCAGTGTTACTCAGAGAATGTTCTCTGCTATTGAAAAATAAAATAAGCAAGATGAATGTCAGGTCAGCTGTATTGCTTTCTATTTTGTGTGATTTTATTCTTACTGTACCAACACCCTTCTCATCCCCATACCCTCCAACCAGCTTGAAAGCTTCTTAAGGATCAAAATTATTTTTTATTTTCCAGTAGGGTTTATCATAATGCTGATTTCTATAATAATAATGATGATAATAATATCAATAATATAGTTTTATTTTGCATAGATGTTTCCAATCTAGTGCAAAATAATGCAACATCTTTTTTTTTCTTACAAAACCTAGTGGAAGAGCAAAGCAAATGTTCATTTTTCTCTTTTACAGACTGAAAGGCTGAGATTGCAATTTAGCAGAGATTTAGTGAAATGCTGTTCTTCCTTAGAAAATGAGGTAAAAATGTGAATTAAATACTGTACATAAAAAGAATTGACAGGTGTGCACGCCCTACCGAGGTCCTGAGTCACGCGGAAGACACTGAGGCACCCCGCTGCAGACAGGCAGCCACCTGGTTCCACACTACAAAGACGCAGAGGACACCAGACCACCAGACCAAGGTACTGAGTCCCACTGTTCCCGGCCCAGAGGTAGGGGCTTCTGAGCCATCGTCCCACTGCTCCTGGTCGAGAGGACAAGGCTTCCTGGTCACCATCCCTCCCCCTGCTCCCAGCCCAGAAGAAAGGGCTTTTGGGCCACCTTCTGTCCTGCTGCTCGTGGTCCAGGGTAAGGGGCTTCCTGGCCACCATCCCTCCCGCTGCTCCCAGCCCACAGGAAAGGGCTTTTGGGTCACCATCCCTACCGCTGCTCCCAGCCACTGGCCCACGTCACCCAGCTCAGAGGAGGTAATCCGTGCAGGCGTAACAGCCCCCTGGCCCAGTTGAAATGAGAAAACATGTAAATAAGTCTCAAAACCAGACTTCCAGATCACCTACAGAAACCCCAAAGGGAAATGAGATG
>NW_004624759.1:21281697-21292690 GCF_000247695.1 Heterocephalus glaber
GTACAATTCCCAATGAGAAATGTAATTGTGTTGTATACCTACAATGTACCAATAAAAGAATTTAATACAAAAAAAAAAAGAATTGACATACAGGTTCAGATACTAGTGTGGACTCTGAATAAATGCTGGCATTTGAGATGGATGGTGGCAGAACAATGGTTCTAGTCAGCCTGAACCTTTCAACTTCATTGTCTTTTGTTAACTTATTTACAACTTCCTCAATATGCTACAGAATTGCTCAATCATGGGAAACACAGTAGTATCAAGCAATTTTGCTTCTTTACTTACCTCTAAAAGAATTTTGAAAAATGCTTAAAGCCTTTTTGAAAATTTTAAAATTTACATCCAAATTTTTATAAGTGAAATAGTTGCAAATGATGCACATTTCATTGTATAAAAAATGTTGGCATATTAAATAAAATTACTGGATCATTTTTTTGTTTGTTTGTTTTGTTTTTTTGGTACTGGAGATCAAACTCGGGACCTTGCACTTGTGGGGCAGGCGGTGGAACCACTGAGCTAAATCCCCGGCCCTCCTGCATCATTTTTAAATGTGTTTGTTGACATATAAATGGATAAATAGTGGATACTAGAGTGCAATAACCTGATTTTTAAAATCTAGATAAACTCTTAAAGGCTGAAAATTTTACAACTCTAGTTTTTCTACCAGAACTACAATTTCCATTCCATTTTTTCTCAGAATTCATAATATACATAACTTATGCTTTTTATAGATCACTTACTAAATACATATTAAAAATATATGTATGCATTATGTGATTTTTAAAAAATTATTTTCCTAAGACCATGAGGCTCCAAGTATTTAAAACATTCCCTCATATTGCGTTGTATTTACAATATTTCTATTTTATGTTTACTCAAAATTAGATATATTGCAAGCTTTTTTCTTTTTTCTTTTTTGGTACTGGGGGTCAAACTCTGGACCTTGTGCTTGAGAGGCAGGCAGCGGAACCACTGAGCTAAATCTCCAGTCCCTGAAAATTTTTATAATTATCAACATAAAAAGCAAATTTTTATTTGTAGTCTTTTATTTTTTTGGTACCGGGGATCGAACTCTGGACCTTGTGCTTGTGAAGCAGGCAGCAGCACCAATGAGCTAAAACCCCAGCCTCTATTTGTACTTTTAATAATGAGATAGGTGGGGCAAGTATTTTCCTAATCAATTCCTGTATTTGTGGATATTATTTATTGCTGGTATTAAACAAGATTTAGCATTGATTTTATTGCTACTAATTTTTAAATGCATAAGTGATAGTAAATTTTATTCACAGAAATAAGTAGATGAAAATGGAAGAATTTTGTCATAACAGTGCTATTCAGTATTATAGCAGTATTCACTCAGTCCTTTGATATTTTTCTATAATAAATGCCAAAATTCACACAGTGAACTTTCATCAGCATTAATTTTAATGATCTATTAGCTGAAAAATTTATTTTTTCTCCAATTTTGCTAAAAGCAAAGACTTTGAAACCACCTAATTTGCAAAATGTTTTGTTTTATTGTCACTAAAGTAATTCATTTTCTCATCAGTGATGCTGATATTTAGAAATGTATCTTCATTTGTTACCCCCAAAATTTTGACCTTCAAAAGCCATGAACCATGGTAAGCTTCCTGGTGGGTTAAAGATTCTCCTGTCTTTTGGAAAGGAGATGGAGATTATAAAATAGCACCACAGGCCTATTCATAGGCAGACCAGCTTCAGTAAAAGGAATGTATGAAAATTTAAGACCTGGAAATGCACTGCAAATGTCATTTTGGCTGCAGGAGTTGAATGAAGCATTTGATAAACAGGATCAGGAAGAGGGTGATCACCAGCTGCCAATACTTACATTTTCTTAACTATTTGTTAATTGTTCCACTTCAGAGGATAACTCTAAATATGCTCAGATATAATGCTCTTCATTGTTGTCTCAGAAAAGTGCTAAATCAGTAGGAGAAAATGTGTTTCCAACTTCTGTCATTTAGAGATGTCTTGGTTGTTTTGCATATGGAAATTCAGACTGCTGACAGCAAACAGGTTTTCATTCTCTGCAGAGATGAACAAGATGGGGGCTGTTGGAAAAATTAAAAGATGAGAAATCTTCTTCCGCATCTTCCTTCAGCATATGTATTTCTTTATCAGAGTTCTCAGTTCTTCAACTTTTGATCTGCTGCAATGATCTCCACCTGCCTCCTGCTCTGGCATTTTATTTTTGAGGGGAAATTTCTGAAAAGTTCACATCCTTCATGACACAAAAGAATGCAAGATGCAAAAGAATGGTGACCAGCGGTGAGAAATGTTCTCTTGAGGTAAAAAAGTACTGTCTCAAATCTACTTCATAGATAACACTATTTCTTTCCTTCATGCTGAGGTCTGTTGACTGGAGAGCATAAATAAAGGCAAAGCTAGTTCCTGTGTGCAAGGCCGGTGTTTATTCTGTAGGTCAAGTAGTATTTCTGTAAGCCAAATGACCTCCTTTGATTTATTTTCAAGACTGGTTTATTTAGATCAGATTCACATGATACCAGTATTGCATATCACATGAAACTGAAGCCATGACCAGATACTGACCTCCCAGGAAGCAGCGCCAAAAGATTAATTAATGGACAAGGTTTGGATTTCTTCCAGTAATTTGGCTTTTAAAGTTGTGAGCAATGATAATAACAATCAGTCAAAGGACTGTTTTATTTAAATCTAAATAAACAAAATGATAGGACCAGACAGAATATAAATAGTGAAGGATTTTTTTAGGACCAAGATAAAACACATAGCAGTCTTTATTTATAATGATTTTAAAGTTTAATTTGGGTTCATGGTCCTTGAGAATAAGCAAATCTGTGTATTTTAATACATCTTCCATGCTAAATTTTATTCTTAATGAAATCCTGTGCATCAGATGAAAAAGAAACAGTATTTATTCTTGAGTCTATATAACTCACTTATTTTTTTGACATAATGGATATGAACCAGATGTGGCGGTGCATCCTGTAATCCCAGCACTCTAGGAGGCTGAGGCAAAAGGATTGCAAATTTGAGTCCAGAATGGGCAATTTAGTGATTTAGCAAGACCCTGTCTCAAAATAAAAACTAAAACAAACAAAATACTGGGGCTGTACCTCAGTACCATGGGCCTGGGTTCAATCTCTAGTACCTAGTACTGCCAGTGGAAAGGCGGGCTTGTAAAATCATTGTGTATCATCATGTATCTTATTCACTAGATCTGGCACCATTCAACTTCTGGCCCTTCCTCAAAGTCAAAATGACCATAGGAAATAAACATTTTGAATTGATTTGGGATTTTTAGACAGCCACAACTAAAGATACTCATAAAGAGGACTTCCAGAACTCTTTCATAAAGTGGCAAGAACGATGGAATAAGTGTGTTCAAAGCAAGTGGGAGAATTTTAAGTGGGGTTAATGGTAATGTTTCTTTTACTGTAATACATTTCAATTATTTTTAATTCACCATATTTTTATCATGCTTCATACTCTTGTGAACATCACAATTTATATTATTCCACCTTTAATGTGCTGAGAAAACATGCATTAATGCACAGTTGAGCAAAATCATCTATCATAAAACCTACTCTATAGCAAAATGTTGAATATGTCATGTAATTTATTGAATATGGTACGGAAAGTGAAAAACATAAATTTGTGGGTACATATCCCGCCTCCAAAGAGCCAAACTATTGTCAGTAGTGGACAGTTTGAGAAGTCTTATAGACTTCAGAGTATTTACTGTTCACCTTGATGACCAGATGTAGACTTTGTTGAGCCTCAGGATGTTTGATAAACTAAGTTAGGAAGAGTATTTCCCTTAAATTGTAAGTGAAGAGTGCCAAAGAAATGCCAGGATGCAGCAGTGACTGACCAGATAAGACCCAGGTATAGGAACACACAAAGTAACTTTGGGTGAGTTGAGTTTGTTGTAAATGTTTTCAGGTTTGGAATCCTCATTTATACCAAGATGCTCTTATGAAGTCAAAGTGAGAGCTCTAGAACTCTGTCTGCTTGTCTGCATCTTGCTACAGGAAGCTGCTGCTTCAAACATCCCTGAGCTTATGCAAAAGCACCTCATAGAAACTGCTGGGCTAGTAAGTTGACTTGCAGAGGAATCTTTTCTTGGAAGCACAGAAATATCACTTTATTCCCTGATTCTTTCTTTATATAAACACATATTTATATAAAGTGGTATTGTGTGCAAATTTATGATGTGCTATTTTTTCACTCTAGGATTAATGTTAAGTGAGATGTTTCCCGAATGATAATATAATAAAAATTATTAATTTGGTGTGAAAGTTTTATTAGATGCAGTAGATCATACTTTATCTACTATTTTCATATGCATGTGACTCATTTGATCTTCATAACAATCCTTTAAAATACGTATTTTAAATACTCATTTCATAGGTAAAGCACTTGGGCCTCAGAAAAATTAAATAATTTATCTGAGGCTGCATAGCTAGTCCTTGGTGAGATCAAGGTCTCATTCTAAACTTCTGGCCACAAGACTGGGTTTTTTGGACTGTTTTTCTAGTGTGAGGAATTAACCTGTGGGTGTATTCATTGTATTTGGTACTATCTGTGAAAATGCTAGCATAATCTCTAGTGAGGAAATTAATCCAATCGCTGACTGGCTTATAAGGTACTGAAAACCATGACTCCAGCCTCACTGGCACTTGTTAACTAAGCTAATGGGATGTAAAGAATTAAATTATTCACAATAATCACTGAAGCTTAAGCATGCTTCATTGGAAACTGGAAGCCTGAATCCTTTTCATTAGTATCTGTTTGAAAATACACTCCTCTTGCTGAAGGATAGAGTGTTTGTGAGTTCTATAGTCAGAGCTATCTCTTGGTATAAGAGGAATTTTCCCTAAACTTTTCTCTCTAGTCTTTGTATTAGTAGCAGAGAAATGACTCAGGAAGGGGAATCATTGTGTCAGTAGATGTACAGAAACATCTACAGTTCTTTTGCGGGGTAGTGATACAGGTTCTCACTATGTAGTTCAGTCTGGCCCAAGCTGGCCTTGAGCTTGTGGTGATCCTCTTGCCTCAGCCTCCCCAGTGCTGGGATTACAGGCATAAACTGCTACGCCCAACAAGATCTGCAATTTATATGAGTTTAACTAATCTACAGTTTTGCCATTTCATGTTAGAAAGGATTAGGGTTTCTCTCTTTTCACTCCCAAGCTACCTTTTTGTGACATCATTTTTTATTTATTACTCCCCATCCAGAGTTACTTCATCAAAATTACACAGATGTGGACATAGAAAAGTAAGCTCACTCTAATGTCCTTTCCCAGTTCTGTCACTCTTAGATTTGCTACCAAGAGGCACAGCACAAGTCTCTTCTGTATTCTTATGGAATGTACAGCCACATACTGAATACACAGAAGAACATAATACAGAGTCAACTGGTGGGAAAGAGGCAGTAAGATTTGTCTATTTCTTCTTAGGATCATGTCTTTTCTGCTTGAAATGTGAGTTTGAAGAATTTGGGGCTTCAGTGGATAAATCTTGCCAGATCTAGAGAATCCTTTCCTTGTAGGGTATTCATTTTAATTTGATAGGCACCCACATGCTTATTTTATCTGTCTAGTAACCCAACCATCTTCCTTCCTCTCCCACTCAACCTTTTTTACTGTATGGTTAAGAACCTAAATGAATTTGATGTGGTCAGACCTCCAGAGTCTCTCCAATATGAGTTTATAATTAATACTGAAGTCTTCAGCCCTGGGATCCATTGATATCTGCCAGGGTCTGATGAGGCCACAGAAGGTCACCTCCAATCTTCTGCACTAAGGTCATATTTTGGTAGTATGTTTAGACTTTTTAAAAAAAAACTTTCTTAGTTCTTTTTGAAGTTTGACGCCATGAGATACCACCACCGTGGCAAATCATCAGGTTCATACCCCTGGGTGTTGGGAACAAGTGTGTTCAGTGCTATATTCAAGTATGAGTCAAATGCATATTTTCTTTCTCCCCAGGCAAGCCTAGAAACATTTTAGCAATCTTTTCTGCACATATTTTTGAGGAGACTCTGACAATGAGAGAGCACATGTGATTTTTGCTTTGAATTTATTGCCTTTCTCATTAAACTGTAATAAAAAATGGAGTCTCTGTGCAGCTTTTGATGTTTCCTGGTTTATAGCCTGGTGTGGGTTTCCTGTGTTCAGCAGGCATTTGATCTTTTTCCCACCATCCTCCTGATTTTTAAGCACAGGAAAGTTGAATTCATGGGCTGGCAGAATAAAGGAGCTGATGCAAGAGTATGATAGTGTAAGGACTCAGAGTTGGAGAATACAATGGGCATCCATTTATTCATTCTGCATGTGTAATGCTGGAATGGGCATTGAACTAGAGCCTAGTAATTTATTTGAAATATTTTATCTTATGAAAAGGAAAATCATTTCAAGGAAAATAAGACAAGAAGTCACTTTTATTTGTGGCTGTTGATTATTTTGGAAAAACAAGCATGGATTCAGATGTGAACAGAGCAACTACACACGAGGCCTCTCATTAGGACCCTTGTTACTAAACGGAGATAGGAAGTGATTCTCATCACATCTCCCCACATCTTTCTCTGAGAGGAATGATTTGTATTTGCAAATGGAAAGAGAAATATTAATTGGCATGATTCATTTCTATAGGAATGATATAGGATGTGTAATCTAAGTCTTTGTAACTTTGATTCATTGCCTCTTTCTCTTGCCTCTTGATGATATTAGATATGACTAAACTTTCATAAATAAGATATATTCAGGAAACTCCTTATTCTTTATGGTAATGTTTGAATTTAGTTGGTGAGATAAAAAATAATTTAAAGTACTTATTCTTATAATCAGTTTTATACATGTATATAAAATCAGACATATCTTCAGTAATTGCTTTGTTTAGGCAAATAGTAAAATGTTTTTTCCAAATGATAACTTGGAGGTTATCTTTCATAAGTGTGAGATTGTAACTATATTTTGAATACCCAAATGCAGATAGTAGAGCATAGATTCTCTATTACTTTTTTCTCATATTTGATGATTTTAAGTTATTCCCTTAATTTTTACTGCCATGAAAACAAGAGTAAATTTAGCATACTACTTATAATATGTCAGAGGTGTGCTGGATGGCTTGCGTTCACCTCTTCAGAGCTGTCTGTTCTCATCTATTCCTGCTTTTCCCTGCTCTTGCCTCTGGAGGCTTGACTGGTATGGACAAGTCAATAGACTAAGGCCTCTAACCTCTTCATGGTATTAGCCAAGGGAGGTTTGGCTAAATTTCAGGGTATTCTCTGTAAAAGTTTATTTAGGATAGCTATGACTGTTTTTCACAGTTGACCCTCTGATATAGTGGATTACCTCTTGGATTCTGGTTATCTTACACCTCTTCCTTTGTATTTAGAAATGTTAGCAGCTTCTCTAATGTTCAGAACTTCAATTTATTCCACTTCTCTCATGTCCTTGCTCATCTTTGTATACAATCTTTCTGTAAACAATCATTCTAGATTATCGTGCTTTGAGTATGCCATCTACTGGGACCTGACGCAAAGATCAGGGGCAATATAGCTGTAGATGACTTAATTTATAAACAATGAGGAAATTGATAGAGCAAGAAGAAAAACATCACTGCCAAACTTTGGATTTCTTATGAAAAGTATTAAATTCTCTCAGACTAGCACATTTACTATTTTCTTTCTGAGCTAGATATATGGAATATATATATATATATATATCTCAAAATTTCAGGGTGAATTTACTAGTGTATGAGCACAAACATGGATGAACAATAGCAATTTGGGTCTTCCCCATGGGTAAGATAGAATCTTTCTTATAAAGTTTCTATACAAGTTTCTTCCAACTGGCCCTGAGATGATCCTTTATTATCTGTAGAAACCCTGCTGATGGAATTTCTGAGGATGACTAATAATTCTGTCAGTGGTGATTATAGCTTGAGGTTTTCTTTGGCAAGTGACTAGAAGTATTGTTATGCCTGTTATTCATTGTAGTATTATCTCCTCTATTCACAGGCTATATGCACTATAGAAAGTTAAATGTATAAACTCCAAATCCTAGTATCCCAGGGGAGCATTTGAAATGACAAATGACAAGGGACATAATCTCTACTCACTCATGACTTTCATGCATAGGATATAGAATACAATAAATGAAAAAGATAACTCTGTACCTTTATAATGTTACACTTTGAAATAATTTTAGATTCACTAAAAGTTACGAAAATAGTGTAAAGTACTCTCATGCATTCTTTCGCCAACTTTTCCCAATGGTAAAATCTTACATAACAGTATTTTTATATCTTATTTTAATGCCATATTTCATGGAATAGATTTATTGATTTATTCCTATCCTCTGTGCCTCAGGTTGTTCAAAACTATTTTAAAGAAGCACCATCTTTCTATTTTCATTTTGGGAAACAAATTTGGAGGTGCATTTTAAGAGAAAACAAATACTACAATAAATAACATCAATAATTTTTGTTAGAAAGTAAAAATGATTATGGTAAAAGTGTTTAGTAATGGCTAATAAATACTGATTTTTGTTATTCCATACTATAACAACTGGGCATGATTTGTTACATACTAGATTTGCTTTCCTAGGATTGCCAAACTATGTTTTAGGGAAGGATGTGAATTTTATAGCCAGCCTTGGTTACAAAAAACTTTTTCCAATATGTCAACTTGTAATAAAAAGCACATTTTTCTGATTTATAAAGGTATCTCCAATGTCTGTTTACACAAAGAAATAAAATCTTGCAGAGTATGTTGGGATATGCTATTTTAGTACAATGTATTACTTATTTGAATGTTTGACAATTTCATGGTAAATTTCTACTCTTACACTGTTAGGGCCCTCATGTCATGGCCCTGAAAGACCTTGTTAACATTTAAAGCTCCTTTAAAAGAAGTCTTCAAATTGCCAACAGTTAAAAATTCAGAGAAGTAATATTTTTGCTAAACTTAATTTTAGTACTTTATACTGGATATCTTTTCCAATGGCTAATCCTATATGAATACTTTTTTAATTTTTAAAGTAATTTGTATTATATTATGACTATGAAATGACCATATGTGTGTTTGAATAGCTTTGCAAAGTCCAAAACATGGCACTAGCCAATCGAACTCTTAAACACATCTCAGTTTCTGCATTCACTGAGCAGATAAAAGCAAGTAGAAACAAACTGGTTCAACTAATCATAGATAAACCATTGATATTTTAACAAATTTTTGAACATTAGCTGTATTTTACTTTTTAAAAATGTCTACTGATCAAGAAGAAAACACATCAGACAAAACTGATAGTTTTATAAATGACTCACCTGCCAGTTTCCAGACATCATTTGAAATATTTGATAGATTTAAAGTTGGAGGGGGAAATGTATTTTTAGTGACCCAGAAATGGGGATTATTAATTGCAAAAATTCTCCAATGCTCTATTTATATGACAAGAAAAAATTTATCCCATGTTAAATTACATATTATTGTGCTACTTCCAAGCACTGAGTAGTAATAGCCTTGGGGAAAACTGATAATATTTTTATTATACTGAGTAATAAATTCAGGAAAAAGTTACATGTTTAATCACCTTTAATGTGAAATTCTTTCAATTATCTTTCTGCTGAAGAGAAATTTTATAGATGACACTGGAGGACAGGGAACAAGTTAAATTTAGATGATACTTTGTTCATCTAATGTGAACCTTAGTAATAGCGTCTCCAAAGGGAAAGAAAAGTATGAGAAAAGGAAAAAATGGAAACGAAGTCTGTAAATAGGGAGGGGTGGAGGTGTTGAAGGGAGGTCAGGGGAATGGGGAAAAAATACAAACCAAGATACATCATATAAAGGTACAAATTCCTAATGATGAAAATGTACTGTATACCTAATATGTATCAATAAACTTAATGAAAAAAAGTAGGGTCTCCAGAGCGGCTATGTGAGTGGTAGTATATTCTTAGGGAGCTGTGCACAACGTAGTAAACAAGACTTTTCATTAGTTTGCTCTTCATTCCTCTTCTTATGGTATTTTTATGGGCCAGCAAGTTAGAACAACAGAAATACGCCACACTCTGTGCCGGATCTGAGCCCATTTATTAAAGCCAGCGGCCAAGGGGGGCTAGGGCTGGAAAGTTCTCTTGGCAACAGGAAGCAGTTTGATTTTTCATTTTAAATCATACTTTCAGTTGGGGAGGGCTCAGGGGACAGCAAGTGGAATCTTACAGAAGCAGGACCATGCCTGGTTAGTGGTGGTGGGGGGCAGGTGGCACAAGGAAGTTTCAAACACACTAGGTGAGAAACAAAACATCCTGTAACTGCAGCAAGTTTTCTGCCAAACAGGATGTGGGGGTTTTGGGTGCTTTGTTTAAGCACAAGCACTTTGTTCAAGCACAGGTACAAAATGGTATTGAGGCTCAAGATGGAGTTGGATTGGCTATCACAGTATTGGGCTTATTAAGATTGCTACTGCTTATATTGCAAATAAAGAACTATGTTTCATCAGTAAGGCAAATCTCTTAGGTACTCATGATTACTTTTTCTCATGAGTTCATGATGACCGTCACACTTTTGTATTCTCTGAGGCTTTAGTGAAAGTAGCAAATATCAGCAATGACCCGAGAAGAGTTATATACAGGAAAGTTGTTCATTTTTTTCCCCTTAAATTCTTTTATTGGTACATTTTAGGTACACAATACATTTGCATTTATCATTGGGTATTTGTACCTGTACATGATGTCTCTTGGTTCTTATTTTTTCCCCATTTCCTGTCCTCCATTCAACCCCTCCACCCTTCCCTATTTACAAAGACTTTGTTTCCATTTTTTTCCTTTTCTCATAATTTTTCCATTCCCTTCTTTCCTTTCCCCTTCCCATCCCACTTTCCCTATGCCTTTAGACATTTTCTTCCTATTTCAAATTATCAACTATTTGTTTTAATCATTTTAATCCTTATTTACACTTTCAGTTTCTCACACCAGAGAA
>NW_004624759.1:21355846-21397417 GCF_000247695.1 Heterocephalus glaber
AGCCACCTCATCTTTGACAAAGGAGCCAACCATCCTCACTGGAGGAAAGATAGCCTATTTAATAAATGGTGTTTGGGAAAACTGGATTTCAACCTGCCAAAGATTAAAACTAGACCCATATGTATCACCATGCACTAAACTGGCTGGAAGATAAGTTAGGTAGAACTCTCGACAACCTTCACATAGGAAAAGACTTTATGAACAAATCAGTAGCACAGGAACTAGCAGAAATACAATCCATACAGCCCATCACACTGGGTTAAGTCCAGGAGATCAATTTAATGGTCTGTAGAGACTAGAAGGTCACCTGACACCTAGAGAGCAGAAAATGGAACCTTTTGAAATGGCTTTGCCTTTCATTGATTCCTGCCTTTCTATCAAATTTTTCCACTAGAGCTCATTCCATCTCGTCCTATTTTGTCATTTTTTCCAGTCTCTTCATAGAATCATAAGAAGATGCACTTTGGGAAGATTCAAAGAAATTATCTGGTTGAATCCATAAAAATAAATAAAACAAACGAGAAAATCAGATTAACTAAGAAGAGCATAAACTAAGCTTAGTATCAAAAAATTTTTAAAATATTGTCTCTGAAAGTTTTACTGGTTAAGTGAGTTTTCCTGTGGGTTATACTATGTTTGGTAGGCATGAACATTAATAGAATATGAAAAGTAATTTTTACAATGTGATTTAAAATAGTAAAGATTTATATACTGGATCTAACCATTTTTACTTAAAATTGTCCCCTATTAAATCTGGGCTATTGTAGAGAGGAAGGACTAGGAATGCATATGAGGAAGCAGATTAAAGTTGCTTTTAAAAAGGACCAACTGCAAAGAGCAGAATAAATCAAAACAAAGATAAAACCCCTGAGAAGTAAGGGTAAAAGTTCTCAAAATAACTTAAGCCTTTTTCAACCAGAGATAGCTAAATTTGTAACCTCTTTGTTGTGCTGTATGCTTAGAAGGAAATGTAGGCTCTTGATATACTATTTCTGGGAATTAGGAATAAGAAACTCTCATACTTCCTGTTACAGAAACTTATCAACTAGCAATTCTGGAATCAGCTCATTTGTCATGGTGTCATGAGAAAACTCAGTATTCAAAATTTTGATGAGTTTGAAAGAAATACTATTTTTACTCTGTTACAACCCATGTACATACCTTTGGGGTTACAATAGAATAAGAAGGTCGTTTCATTAGACTGAATATTAGCCTCTTTACTCAATTAGTTATACATAAAGTAACTCAATCCTGTATCTTAACTAGATTTAGTCTCAAGAATAAGATGCACAGACCAAAATACAAGTACATTCCTCAGAGATAGATTGCTATTATTGTGGCATTGGAACAAATGCTTACTTGAGTACGAACAAAGATGTAAAATCTAGGACTGGAATTGAGGGGTTTTTTTCAAACAACCTTGAGACTTTGAGATGTTATTTAATCTCTTTGCACTCTAGTTAAGTAGGAACAATAACATAAGAATGATGCGGTCTTCTGTATTTTATAATAGCATTGAAAATGAGAATGAAGTAATTTCTATGTAGTTTTCAAAAACATTATATAAATCTAAGCTGGTGTTATTATTAATATTTTGGTCAATGCTAATAATAATTTATAATAGCCACATCATATATAGTCTCAGTCCTAGTTGTGTTTCTCAGAATTATACAGAGATATAATAATGTTGGCAAATTATAACTATCTCTCATCTGTTTTTCTCAAAGGCAATTGTTTCTGGAAGAAATGTAGAAAGTTATTTATATTGTGGTGAATGTATTTTTCCTTAAAAAATAAAAATGTATTTTATTGGGTATATAAATTATTAAATATTAAAATCAGGATAGCCTTCTTTTCCCAAAAATAAAAAAGCAGTTACTATTTCCTTATCATGTATTTATTGTGCACTTAGGTTTTCCCAAATCTGTGCTAGGTTTTGTGGAGAAATATAGAAACTAAGGATGTGCTGCTCACACTGAGAGAGTTGATAACCTTGTAAGATAAAATAAGTATATATTTAAGATTTTATTGAACATGTTTCTCATAATTAATTAGTTTTCATACCTATCAAAAAATTTGCACCAAAGCTTAAGATATACCTTACTAAAATCCCTTTATCTTGGTTTCCTCATTAGGTTATTCTACACAAAGATTTTCTCTTAGTTTTCTGGCTTTTAGTGGTCAACAATTTCTTCTGATTGGTACTTTCTTATTTTATATTTAAACTGTTTTTTTAAGTACTTACTATAGGACACTGTAAAATGTGAGCTGAAATGCTTTTAGTATCATCAAAATGTGATTAAATTTTACTGACTAAAATTTTAAGGTTAAATTTATCTCCACTACTGTAATTTCCAAGAGAGAAAAACTATATTACTTTCTTCTATGCTCCAATGTATTGTGCATAAAAAGGTACCATTTTTTTCTCTGAAAAACTAAAGACCTTATAAGGATTTATCATATGTTATATAAATTAAACAATAGTTGCATGAAATGCAACAATACTTTCATTTGTACAGTGAAAACAAGTGAAGATCAAATGTAAAGATTATAATGTCCAATGATGTAACAAATTTAACATTTTTGCCTAACAAAATAAAATCTGAGGAACTTTCAAGTTTACTAAAATATTAGACTTTATTACCTTATTTGCAGATAAAATATAGATTATTATGAAAGATATTGAAAGAATACATACATATTCAAGATTATGAGCTTACATTTTCTGCTGATTAAAAAAATATTGCCAAGCATTTCTAAAGCATTTGCTATTTTACAGGATCTAGCACGTTACAGGCACTCAGTAAATGTTTTTATTAGCTGACCTGAAAGTTTGTTGAGAAAGTAATGGATAAGAATAAATTAAAAAAACAACAATAACAACAAAAACATCTGGCACAAAGATCAATGTAGCAGAAATATAATAAAGGTGACTTTCTTGCCCTCTTCATTTCTACCCACAACCCTGAATGTTTCTTGTACTTCATAATTTTGCTGCAAGAATCACAGGTTTTATTCTTGAACTAAAGTGCATGTGAGTATAACCGAATGTCCATGAATAGTCTTTCACTAAGATTATTAAGAGATAAAGGGAGATATAGTGGTAATGATCTAAAGGTGTCATGTCCTACATTTGGTCATTTTTTTCCATTATGATTTGAAATCTGCTGAAAACCTTTGTCTCAATGTACATTCGCTTGAGTGTTGCAGAAGGAAATGAGGCATGGTATACTGATAGAGTCTGCCTCAGAATCACGTCCTTTCTCAAAACACAGTTTTTTGTTATTGTTTCAGGGTTTACCTAATACTAGTGTGAACTTAGTCATAATTATAATGACTCCATTCACTTTATGCAATTAACTGGGTAACTGTACGAATGTGAGCATTGCTTTGGCCAGCCTTTCCCCCACTTAATTTGGTAGGTGACATCTGCCAAGTGCAATGTATTCTTCTGGGATCTAATTATGATGTCTCTTGGAATCTGGCCTGAGTACAACAATTTAAGCTGGTTTTCCAGGGTGGAGACCATGCAGAAATCCCAGTTGGATTTACTGAAATCCAGTTGTAAACATCATACTATTCAATTGCATTGCAACTTACACACTAAAATTGAATTCTATACTATGTCTTGACTTTTCAGCTTCTTGTTTAATAGATCTGACTGCTGACATAGTTGCTGAGTGTTGATTGATGTATCTGTAGCATTTATAGGCCCGATTGTGCTATTAATGAGACAGAGTAATCGCTTTTGGTATGGTGTTACAGCAAATTGGAAGAAGAGTCAGCAATGTTAATTTAGAGATTAAAATACATTATTCCTTCCCAAGGTGAAAAAATCTTGCAGTAATGGTTTAAAATTCAAAATCAGCAGCAGGAAATTTTGAAGATAAATAACCCTTACTCTGTATTTTGACTGATTGGATGTAAATGAAAGTAAATGTCCCATTTCTTCAGTTTGTTTTATTAAAGCTTCATGAAGAAATCATTGATGTTGTTAGCCACAGCATCCTTCTGGGGAGGGTATTATGCTTTCATGGATTTTTTAATTAATTGAGGATAAACTACTGTCATTTCATAAACCAATCACTGTCCAAACTCCTCTTCCTCTTCAAACAGTGAAGTACTCATCAGAGAGAATGTGATAGGGAGAGAAGATATGTGAAATAAACAAATATCACTACCTGGATACCAGTTACATTATTGGGAATAGGAATTAGCTATTGAGTTATAATTGTATACATGACCTTCCAGCTCAGGGTGGTGGCAGCTTCTTGTTGTGGTTAATCCTTGTATTACTTTACAGTCCCTTTTTTGCTTCTTAACCCTTATATCACCTGTAACAAAATTCTGATTATATTTCCATATTCCTGTGTCCTTGGTTGTGCTCTGACCAGTGGGAATGAGGTTTATCTTATTGACAGATGCAAAATGTAAGAAACACTTGAAAAGGGGGAGTATAAAGCTGTAGTCTACAGACTGTAGCTTGTAGGTTGTTGATATGCATGCATCAGCCTGACCCATGAATTGTTGTTTTCTTTCTCAGCCATATCCCTAAGTCACTGCTCACTTGTAGTAGTTTGAAGAACCTGAGGCAGACAGTCCTTCCAGGTGGTTCTTGTTAGAGACCCTTAGTTCTGTTCAGTCTTTTAGCTCTCAGTCAGTTCACTTTTCTTCCAAGAAAACATTGAATTTTCCTACTGGAGGGCTCCTATATTTTTCTGTTAATGCAGTACGTAGAAAAGAAAGAATCAATTCTTAAAAGTTCAATGTGGAAAATAAAATATTCTGTCCAAATTCATTTTGTTCCACCACTGAGCAACACTGATGAAATTCAAACTTACTTAGCTTGTGTTTTTGCTTCTCCAATCAAACTACAATATCAATACTTCTGCATACATGGATAAAATTTTCTCCACAAATAAAGCTTCTACAAAAATGACTTCCTTAATGTGATGTCAGATGTGATTAGTTCACTATAAAGCCACAGAAAAATAATACTTATGTGACCAACACTGTAAAGGTAATACCCCAGATATTGTCAGATCATGAATGCTCTATAGAAAGCAGTGGAAATGCTCTTTCCATCTCTGCCTTAAAAGAGACCTAAAGAGATAATGATGGTCTAGTCCATTCTAAAAATCGATCCTTTGATAAATTTTATTAAAGAATGATTCACTGGGCTGGAAAAGAAAATAAAAAATGTAACATGAAACAATTTGCCTTCATGCTAAATTAATGATATCATAATTAAATGTCTTTTAAAAATCTTGGTTTTCTGTAATCATTTGCAATGGCAAACACTTGTGGGTGCTGGAAAATTGAAAGTCAAGATAAAAATCAAGGTAGGTATAGTACCTGACCCATAGAGCTGGCCCGTTTCTCTGGGAGAATCATGACTTTCTTGAGTTACTTTCTTAAAGCATTCATGCTTCACATCAAAAAGCTCAGGTTAAATGAAATTCAGATGACCAAGAATAGATTTTAACACCTTTACATGAATTAGAAATAGGATGTGCAGAGCCCAGCAGAGGTAACTTTGTGAATACACAAGCTTTCTTTGGCTCACAGAAGGACTCGGACAGCCAAATATATTAATGCTCTGTGGGCATACATGCATGAAAAGCCTTATGTAAGTGTCAGGTGCCAGGCTAGTGATGATGATGTATTAAAAATCACCCGATAGGTGGTAACACAAATCCAGGCTCCTTGTAAAATAAGCTTACATGTTTTTTTTGGTAGGAACCAATACTAGGCTGGACAGTTAATGAGCTCCAGAACTGTTTATTGGTTACTGCTGAGGAGCCTGATGAAACAGTTCAGTCATGGTGAGATGCTGCTTGGGTGGTGCTGGGAACCTACTCAGCTTCAGTGCCCGTTTCTTCCCATAGAATGGTGAATAATTTCCATGAAGCCTGGTTTTTGTTTGTTTGCTTGTTCAGGGGATCTGTTGTATGGAAATTGGTGGGGCTTGTTTGTGCTTTCATTTCCTTATCACATTTTGTTGGTAAGGGAAGAGAGGGAATGTATTGGGTCAGCCTGGTGGCATTAGGCCACAGGCAGATGGGAAAAGACCGTCTTTGTTCAGGAGTTCCAGCCAGCTTGCAGAAGGCTGTGCTGGGAGAATGAAAGATAAACAAACTTAGCGAGTGCAGGGAGAGGAAGCAGCACTTCCTCTGGGCAATTCTCAGAACTGTTTCAAAGCTGTTTACTTCCTATTTTGATGCCTAGAGCAACCAAGAAATGAGGTCTCTAGACAGCCTTTCATTGGCTTTGTCCTGAGCTTGTTTATCTACTCTTTCTGTCAGGAAGCAATTGTGATAAGGGCCCTGGCACTGTCTGGAAGTTCTTTCTCTGTTTTCTGTGTGGCTTTTGATTGATCGTGTTGTGCACAGAGGGTCCTTACTTTTGGATTGATTTATTAACAAGGTTCAAAGAACCTCTACCAGTTAGGGATTTTTTTTTTTTCTTTTGCCTCAGGAGAAAGACATTATTTGCACCTTTAATTAAGGACATTTTCCAGGATTTCAGTTCAATAACTGAAGAGAATAGAGTGGTTTTATGTGTAGAGAATCAATGCATTCACATCTAGACGTATTATAAATATGAACACTTGACATCTAATTTATTGGCCTAGGGTGAATTTGCTTTTCTCTGCTGGGAAATTAGAAGGTGAAAGGCTTCTTAAAGAAAATGCTGTTTTAGAGAATTCATTTTTGGACTTCAAGGCTTACTCAACAGTTTTCAATTACTTTATTATTCTTTAGGGAATCCCTTCTTTTCTTCACCCTGAAATCACTCCTCCTATTGTAGGCCTCCCTTTGCAACAGCACTGAGCTCTACCATGTTTATTTTGAGTCTTTGGTACTGGTTTGGGTCTGCATTTGGACTTTACCTACTTTGGATGAAGAATTTGATGTGTTTGGACCCACTTCAACCATTGTCATCACATTGTTTATTTAGGTAGTTATTGTTTCTATAAAAAAAACCCACAACTTTATGAACTGAAAACAGCTTTTCTGGTTACATTTTCTGCTCAGTAGACAACAGCAACTCCCACATGTAAGAGATGATCAACACCAACATCTTTTTTATCTCCATGCTCTTTTTGCTAAAACTGACATAATGAGAAATTGGAAGCATCTTATTTCTCTGTGATTTGAGACATTATAGATCCAATGGGTGCTGTCCGAAATCAAAACAAAAACGTTACACATTCTGCCCTGCAGAATGCTTAGATAGAAAGTTAATGGTGTGCAGCAGCTGGTATCCTTTCTCATGTTATTTTTCTTTTATACCTTGACTAATAACAGGAACAGGGAGACTAGAACACTGACCAGATTAGTTTCTAAAAAAACAAAACAAAACAAAACAAAAGTTAATGTGAACTTCTCTCAACCAACATCAGGTTTAGTTTCTGGGAAATACCATCTTACATTCTGAGGAATCATCAGATAAGGCAGCTGTGACACACCTGATTAAACAAACAAATAAATTGGGCATGAGGAATGGTTATACAAGGGCCTGCGGGATTCATTTATGAAGTCATTTATTCAGTATGACCAAATAGCATGTTGGGGCCACAAATGTTAGTTCAAAAAGATCACTGCTATTTTGTTCTCAACTTCATAGTATTCGTAACAAAGTGGAACACAATAGTAGGTTTTTCGGAAGAAAAAGAATCGTGTGATTGTTTTTTTATTAATGTCGGCTAAATTCCTTTTCTTTTATGAAATGATTTTTGACAGTGGTGATGTTTTTTATTCTTACTTGACACTAAATAGTAAGAAAACTGGCATCCCCACGTTGCTCCCCATAATTTCTGTTGAAATGTAAATACAATACTGCAATGACACCATATTTTGGTATGTGATACCATCATATTATGGTATATAGGTAAAATACTTTATGATAAGGCTGAAGAATCAACATGGAACAAAAGAACCAAGAGATCGAGGTTCTCACTTTGGTTGTGTTTCTAATCTGCTGGTGTAATTTCTCTGGGGCTCTATTTCCTCACTTGTGAAAGGACAAAGCTGGATTAGGTCAGTGTTTCTGTTCAGGGTCTTTTTGCAATCATACTAAAAATGTAGATGAATTGTTAAAATACAAATTCCTGAACCCTCCTTACTCCTTTTGAATGAGAATTTTATAGGGGGACCCTAAAATTTGCATTTGTAATACTGTCTACCTCTAGGTAATTCTTACATAAACAAAAGTTTGAAATGTATGCTATTGGACTATCTCTCTGTTTCCTTTCTACTATTTAACCTTTTAATCTTCAGGGTGATGCTTCATCAAAAGTCAAAAATGCTTTCTTCCATGGGGATAGATGAGAGCTGTTCAAGGGTATTTTGCCCCGTTAAACTGTTTTGGAGATAAAATATTTTGGAATTTAATTATCTTTAGTACTTTAGGTTAGGAAAATTGACTACCTCATAGAGATAAATTAAAACAATGTCCTTGGAGGGGAAAAAAACTTCACAAGGTCTTGAAAACACAAATGTCCCTGTACTGCATTCCCTTACAGTCAGCTTCAAAATAAACCCTTGAAGGCCCTCACTTCCTCTTTTTGGGCAAGGGTCCAGTATGTGCTGAGACTCACATTGCAGGGTGATTCAGCTCTTTGAAAGACTTTGGTTCAGTCCTGATGAGGATTCAGTTCTTCCCTCACTCCTTCAGACTAAACATTTCAGTTATAAGCCACATAAAACCATTTGGTAGGGATTGTAACTAGGGAAAGTCAGTTCACAATCTCACACCTCATAAAGCCTTATTTTAGAGGCTGTGTAGTTTGGTGTACATAATTTATATTTTTTGGTCTTAAGCAAGCACCTGGATGTAGATTTTTCCCCTTTCTGGCTGACAAAACAAAATGGGGTTCAATTAAATTCTCCCCTTTAAACATTTTATGATCTTTGCCTCATTTTGTTTGGACTTAATTGGGCCAGGCAGGATCATTGTGGATATAAAGCAGCTGGTGGAGCTTTGGTGCAGCTAGATGAATTTGAAGTTTAGGTTTTCTTTCTCCAGCATTTACAGAAGAAGGTGTTCTCAACCAGAACAATTTGCTACCTAGGAGACATTTGCCAATTAATGGAGATTTGTCTTTGTCACAATTAGGTAGTGCTATTGGCATGTAGTGAGTAGAAGCCACGGATCCCTTCTGCAGTGTACCATCTCTCTTATGATAGACCTCTCCATAATTCAGTATCAAATTTTTACTAGAAAGTTTTTGATATTTTACTAAAATATTCAATTAACATTGAACTGGGAGCTAGAACACTTGGATTCTTGTTCTAGTTCTTCTGTAAATAAAGTTCTTTCCTTATGAGAATCTTTGAGCCTTAGTTCCTCATATATTAAATAAGGATAAAAAACATGACCTATGTATCTTACATAGAGGTTGTTTGAAGTGTTCTAATATTGAAAATTGGAAGCCATCTGGCTATAAACACTGGTATGCATATACCACTGTAATATGGTCTCCTTAAATCTTTTGGGAAGATGTTTCAAAGGAAAATAGCTGGGTCAAATAGAATTTCTAGTTTTAGTTTTTTGAGGATCTCCATAAATACATACAAAATGTTCAACATTGCTGGCCTCTAGAGAAATGCAAATTAAAACAACACTGAGATTTCACCTCACTCCAGAAAGAATGGCAGTCATCAAGAAATCCAATAACAAATGCTGGTGAGGCTGGTGAAAAACACCACTCCTACATTGTTGGTGGAATGTAAACTAGTGCAGCCACTGTGGAAATGAATGTAAACTAGTTACAACCATTATGGAAATCAGTATGGAGGGTCTTTAAAAAAATAGAAATAAAAATTACATTTGAACCAACTATTCCCTTACAAGACATCTTCCCAAAAGAGTTAAACATATATTACAGTGGTAAATGCATACTAATGTTTATAGTGGCACAATTCACAATAGCTAAATCTTGGAAGCAGCCTATGTGTCTGTCCACTGATAGATGAATAGATTAAAAAATATGGCATTTATACATAATGGAATACTACTCTGCTATAAAGAAGGATAAATTTAAGTTATTTGTAGGACAATGGCTGTAGCTTGAAAACATAATGTTAAGTGAAACACATTAGACACACATGCTTAAATACTATACGGTCTTTTTCATATGAGGAATCCAAAATATAAATAAAGAGCAAAACAAAAGAGAAACAAAATAAAACAGTGAGAGAGATCTTTTGCTAAGAGAAAAGGGGCCAAGAGATGAAGGAAAGAGGGAAGCAGAGGAGGAAACATGAGAGAGAATTAAGTTGTGTCATGTATATTACCCACAATGAAAGTAGTCATTATATATCATGGACTAATAAATAAAGAGAAGACAAAGAAGAAGAAAAAGGAAGGAGAAGGAAGAGGGGCAGAAGTAAGAAAAGGAAAAGAATAAGGAGAAGGAGAAAGTGGGGGAAGACACCAGGATGCTCACACACAGAGGAAAAAACATGTGAGGAAACAGAGAGAAAGCGCCCGCAAGCTAAGGAGAGCTCAGGGCTCAGAAGAAACCAACCTTCCTAATACTTTGTTTTTGAACTTTTAGTCTTCAAAGTATGAAAAAATAAATTTCTGTTGCTGAAGCTGTCTAGTTTGCTAAATGGTCCTAGTGAACTAATACACATAGTAAAGACACTAGTAGCATATGGTTTCAAACTTTCTCATCATATAGACATAAGACTAGATGTCCTCACACCCTCTTGCCCTCATCCATAATTTTCCTCCACTGGCACTGGAAATAACACCTAGAAACTCTATACTCTGCAGTTTCAAACTTTCCAGAGACTGTCGCTGCATATCTCCCCAGCCTCTCTATGACTTCCTGAGAAGACAAGCCGAGTGAAGAGGGGTTACTGGTTATTATTATTTTTAACTTTCTGTTTAGAGAAATCCTGCTGAAATGTGTGCAAAAGAGAGATCCGGTACATAACTGTAATGCATTTCAGCCTTCAGAATGCAAAATATGCTCCTGAATCTAATTAGATATGAGGTCAAAGTAAAGAATTTCCTTTCCCAAAGTGACTGTGGGAGTTTCGTATATTTATGTGAGTGAACCAGATCAGCTGACAGGACCAGCCTACAGGCTCAAATTGTAATTTATAGTTAGGGGGAGAAGTGGCTTTAGAAATCTGAAAAGGTGGTTCTCCTGCCTGCTATCGGTTCCTGGCTCTGGTTGGCTGGCTGCTTTCAAGGCCATACAGTACATCTGCACTGATTTATACAGAAAAATTCCACAGCCTGAGTAACATAACGTGACTGCCTTCTCCCGCCACCCTTGGGGACTGGGACTAGATGAAGAAACCCACCCACCACAGTGGCCCCATGAGGAATTTGTTATATGTTGATTCAAGGTGAAGAGGAGGAGGTACTGTTTAATTTGAAATAGTTAGTTTAGGAGCAGAAGAAACAGCTGCAGGGGGAAACATTTTCTAGAAAGGTCATTGTAGACCAAATGTTGCTGGAAATGTAGCATGAAGAAGAAAAGCCTGAACAGAACAGGGGAGGCCTGAGATTAATCTCACCCTATTGCACAGGAATACCATGATTGTACAGGTCACAATGATTGCATGGCCCAACCTCTGCCTAAAAAATTCAGCCTATGGAAAATAATAGTGCCCACATTGGAGACTAAATGCTTTACAATTATTGTGATTCAGTTGCTCTTCCCAAGGAGTCCTTGAAGCTTATTGGCTTAGGTAATCTCTCACTAATCAAGCCATCAAATGAAAGTGTACATGGCCAACAGCTTGATTTCAGCCTGTGAAATCAACTAAATGTGACTCCTAACTCCAGGAAACTGTGAGAAAACATATTTTTTTCTTGTCTATGCCTCTGTTTGTATCCACAGGGACTGCTAAGTTTTTGTAATTCATTAGGCAGTAATAGAGAACTAATGCACTGGAGCATTCATTACCTGTTTTATAATAGGTAAACCATGGTACATCGAAGTAGTCTAACTTGTCTAAGATGGTAAAGTCAACAAGTGATAGAACTTGGATTTGATTCTGGTTTCTTGCTCTTCTTGTTTATATTTAACTATTGTGTTGCACTAAGCTCTTGCCACCTGCCTTCTTTTTGTTTCTTTCTCCTTGCAAATTGCCATGGTTTGATTAAATAGATATAGGACACCTCCCTCTGGGACAGTTGGTCTGAAAACACTAATTCTAGTTCCTTGGCATCTAGCCAGCTCCCCACTCTGTAGTAACTCCCTTTTTTTCATAGATGGGAAATCCTAGGCTTCATTCCCAGAGGGTTTCTTAAACACTTTTCTTTTTTAAAAAAAACCTACAGTTTTTGAATGATAGCCTTGTGGTTAAGGAAAAATGACATTTACTGGGGAAGTAACTTGTTATGGTCTTAGGTATTCTGCCAACTGCAATGAAAAGAAAGCTTTTAAATGTCATTTATACATTAAGAAAGATTTAAAGAGACACTAAAGAATACGTAGCTGGCATTGCCAAAATTTGTAATCCAAGTATATTGGGTTGAAATTTAATTTGTTCTTTTACAAGTGAATAGAATATGTTTTGCCCCAAGTCTGAACCAAACTGTTTAAGAATGACACTTCACTTAAGGGGATTCATGGAGACATGCCAGATCTACAAAGATATAAAGCATAGACCTGAAGAAGATGGAGAAATTGTCATTGCCTAAAGAATCTTTTTTGGAGGGGTAGTAAAATAATGAGACAATATTCTGCTAAGTAAGAGGACTTAACATAAATAAGTTTTCTTAAACTATCTGAAAGCCCCAACAGAAGTTTCTCTGTTTCAAATAAAATATGTCTGAAGTTCATGATTGTTCACATATCAGGAGATAGTCAGGTGAGTAGTCCCAGTTTAACCAGCAATGATGTTGAGTTAAGCTGAGTCTCTACTGTTGCTAGTTTGAACTGACCCCCGTAGAAGAAAGGCTGGAGGAAGGTTATTAACTCTTAAGGGTAACCCTGGCAGTGATAAAACTGCAATGCATTTTACCCCCTGCCATTTGTTTCACCAATGATCTTCAATGCATTATCATTATGCATTCTTATTTCATTTTTGTCATCTATTTTTTGCCTGTAAAATGCTCTTGAGAATCCCTCTCCCATTAACTTTCAAATATCCTAGACTGTTTTAACTCAGCTCATTTATAGCACTTACACTTGCCTTCTCAATGCTGACAAAATACTGATGTATCTCCAATTTCCAAGGTTGATGGGATGCACTGGCACATTACATTGAAGACTGGACTTTACAGGCAAAAATGACGACAGAGTCTCCATGTCACTATAACAAGTTGCTTTCATTATAAGTGATAAATCTGGGCTAAATCATCTAGTGCAAGATGTTTTATCAGGAGTAAGCATGCTCTGGAATGGATTTGCTTAAATGTACATTTTCAGAAATAAAATAGAAAATACAACAAAGGTGAAGTAATGTCTACTTGATTTAAAAACTCACAAAAAAATTTAAATGATGCTAAGATTTGGATACCTTTAAAATTCAAATTGTTGTTGTTATATTAGTGTGGAATAGGACCTGCTCCTTATATTATCCCTGATGCCCATAGAAAGTCTGTTGAAAGTGATATTATCTGTTCAAGAATGCTGTGATGAATTTAGGAGAAAATACACAGACCTGTACCTAAAAAAATGCCTAGCATCTGGGACTTATTCAACTGATAGTAAATAGTGATGAGAAGTTCAAACAAAAATGTCATGATTGAGTACATATAAAATGACTAAATGGGGATATAAACATGAAAAAGGCTTATAAATGTGTAAGACTGAAATTTTCTGTGCTATGGCTATATTTCTTTCTTTTGAAAAGAAAACATTGTTTAAGAGAGTTCTTGCCATCATCAAAGTCTTGAGGCAAAATCTTTTTAGATAGACATTTATAGAGAAAAAATGTTGCCTAATGCAGAACTCTGTGGCAGAATAAATTTGACCAAAGCAAATTAATCTTTAATTAGAATACTGTAGGTGACGGTCTTTTCACAGAGATCTTCCCTGGGCTTGACATACTTCAGTCAGCAGTTTATTGCGACTGACACGTGTGCTGGTAGTGCTGTCTCACTGTGCACATGCTGAGCAGAGGAAAAGACAAGGGGAAAAGTCCTCCTCCCATGAGGATTCCATCTGCAGCTTCTAACCAAGAACCTGCTTGGGGCTCTGGTATACTTAGAAGCAAATGAGCTGAAAAACAAAACAAATAGCATATTAGTTGTAAAGATATTAACCAAAACCCTCTTCTATTCCAAGAGGTGCAGCTCTTCTCTAGTTGGCAAACTGGTCACAGAAGGCTACTATTATTGCTATGTCTGAGCCACAATAAAATGAAATAATTTTAATTAATTTATTACTTTTGCTATATAGTCCAATATCCTTTCTTTATATTTTCTTCTGAAAGAAAGATTACATTTGTCACACTTTCGGAACCTGCCAAATACCGTAACTGACAATGTGTATTTCAGGTGCTTAGGTCCACTGGCCAGAACTCATTGCTATCTTCATGATTCTGGGGAAAAAGAAAACAAGTGATCAGAAATGACGGTGAATAAGCCAGACGCCTTTGTTTAAGCAATGTTAAGAAGTATGGATAAAGCAAAGAGGAAATCTTTCTTAAAGAAACTGGATCGATTCCTTGAAGACATAAAAGCTAAAATTGTTCTGGAGAAATGCGAAACGTGGTTACAGTTTGCTACCTACAGTTCAGTCACAAGCATTAGTCAGCTGGGTGAAAGTACCAGTTCAGGGCAGAAGGGGGCGCCACCACTAGCGTGAGAGGGGGAGCAGCTCTCTGTAGACCTGCCCTGAGAAAGCAAGAGGTTTGTCTTTCACAACTCTGGCCCCACAATTGCCTTTTACAGCCATTTCCTCATTCCAGAGTTTCTTTCCTCCTTTTTCTTTTCAAAGGCTTAAAGTGTTTTAATTACTTATTTTTAAACTATTATAAGCAATTCATTGCTTTCCTTCTGTAGTTTTAAGTTCTCTAACCAAAGGAGGAAAGTAGTTGGGTAAAATGAATTCATACCACAATAACAGAATCTCAAGATTTGAAACAAAACAAAACAAAAAAACCTTTCTAGAGATCTTTGTACTAATACTGGGAAAGAACTGTGTTTAATTTAAGGAATTTTCAGACACCTGAGGGTCAGAGTGGCAGAGAGAGAGGTAGGCACTTAAACAAAAGGTTAACTGAGTGAATGAAATTGTGCAGCAGCTGCCAATAGTATAGAACTGACCATGTTAGATTCCAAATCTGTGTCTGCAGTCCTAACAAAAGATTATTGTGAAATAGGGTGAATTACAACCTTGTTGCATTTCATTTTATTTTGGGTACTTTCTAGAGAAATTTACACCATCTCTAAGACTGCATGCTCCATGATTTGTTTTCTAGCAGTGTTTTTATATGAAACATCCTAGCAGTCTTCTATTACCTTTTTATATTTGGGTTTTGTTATTGTTGTTGTTTTCTTTTGCATGTAAGACTTTGTAGAGCTTAACATTATGCTGAAAGTCAACAATCTGATCTCTGGGGCTTGCATCATCTTTGAAGAGATGAAAACATACTTACATACTAAAAATGACAAGTTGCAAAGTGTGACTTCTGTCCAAGTAGGAAGGATTCTCCTGTAGTCATGGGGCATCAGAAAGATGCCTGAACTTCTGTCATGTTGTTTCAGGCTAATCTAAAGGAGAAAAGTCCCTCAATAAAACTCATGTCTCTTTCCTAGCTTTTTCAAATAGCTATAGTCAATTCTTGACTTTTCATCTGGAGTGCATATATGAGTAGGATAATACCTACAAGGAAAAGAGCTTTGGATTTGTTGACCTGAAACAATATTTTTACCTAGCATACTGCCCCCTTCTACCTCCTCCAGATCCCCCAGATCTCTTCCAAAGCTCTCTGGTGAGTTCTGTCCCCAGAAATCTGACTTCTTTTGATTTCATCATAGGGAATCCTTCCTCTTTTGCTTCTGGTTTATCTTAACCATCAGGAATCATTGACAGGTGATTAGAAAGTGACGAGAAAGAAGGATGGGACTGTTTCTTCTCTGGATTTATCCATATCTGGCCACAATTCTGGCAGTTTCTATGTTCACTTTTCAAGGCCACAACTCCGTCACACAGCCCCTTTTTCATAGTAACAGCTCTCACCAGATGCTGGGAATATTGTTCTCTCTTCTTTAGTCCTTGCGGTGAAGTCCTACTTCCTGCTGGTAGTCCCTGAGTATTTTACCATCTCTTGATAGTCCCCTTACTGTTGTCCTTCAATCAATTATTTTCAGTCAAACTCTTTAGATATGATGTCTGTTTCCTGCCAGGACCCCAAAGGAGACATCTAGGTTCTTGGAAAAACCTGATAATCTCTCTGACCTTTTCTTTTCTTCAACTATAAAACTATTTAATAACTTTATTGTCTACCATGAAGAGTTATAAGGAGGACCAGTAAGCCATTTTAATTTTTAAATGTCATAAAAATGCAAACAAAGAATAGTAAATTATCTGCTAATATTGAATCTCAAACTAGTTTTCCTCAGATATTCGATATGTGTTTCATATCACTCTCCTCCCATGATGAATTGATATAAGCTTTGGGAGCACCAGCTTGAGTTGACTAAACACAAACAGAAGCAGGAAAGGGAACCCTGTATTTCATGCATTCCCAAGATAAATATAAACCATCCTTAGGTTTACTCTATGTCTGTCACATCATAAGTATGTAATTCAAATTGGAGAACCCAATATACATACCTTTGTATTGTACAATATACCTTTGTTCCTGCCTTTCATTTTTACTCCTTCTTAGTGCATCTTGTGAATCACTCACATCTCTGTGAGATTGTAAAGCTTCTTTGTAATGGTCCTTAAAACAAGGATAATGCCTTATATATTTTTTCATTTTATGACTTATAGTGACTCACCTACTATCAAGCATATATTTGACAGAGTAGACACTTAGAGAGTGAGCAGCTAGGTATTCAGTCCACATTTGTTGATGCTGAGACTCTCCAAGGCTGATAATGGACATTCATTGATTTTATACATGAGTATTCTCTCCTTGATTAGCATGACCCTGTCTTTGCATGCTTGGAGAGTATTTGTTTAACAAATGAAGACTTTATGGACATCTGTTGTGTTTTACTTGTGTATTTTATTGTGACTTGGCATGTGAGGGACTTAGAATTCAGGAGGAGAGAGCCTTCCTCCCTGTTCCCATCTTACGAGGCTGGAGCCTAGTGAAATGATCTTATAAACAATATAAACAGTGATGACGCAAATAACTAGTACTTTGCATCCAGTCTCCCAAAACATGATGAATAAAAGTAGTGTTATTCCTGAGGACCAGGTAAATCCCAAATCAAATGCTCAGGGGAAACATTTGAATTTTCAAGATAATAGGCTTAGGAATTGTGACTGCAGATTTACCCTCTGAACTACCTCTAGAAAGTGCACGTAGACAATGGTACAAGAGGCATTTGGCTCACTAATCCTTCCTTGCTTTGTTTTCCTACTTCTGGTAGGCACAGTGCACTCCAGAGAACCCTCACTATTTTTTGTTCCCACATTTTCACTCCTTCTAAAATAAAGGAGAGAAAAATAACTTAGGTAACCAGGGACTGTTAAAGGCTCTTGGTTTACCCAGACAGATTCTACAAATTTCCCTCAGGGAGAGGCTGTATAAAAACAAATTCAACAGCCTAGTTGCAGGGACAGTATAAAAAAAGTCCCTTAGTTTGCTGAAGTCAGCAAGGTAAGTAAAGAACGTAAAGAAATGTTTAGATCCTAAAATATATTTGGTAAATTGAATAAGTGGCCAGAAATGGAAGATAGTAGGGATATATGTGGGTATGCATGGTATAAAGATAGAAGAATGTAACAGCAAGGTCAGAGTGGAGTAGCACTGACTGAGAGTAACTGCAGGGAGTATGGGAAGCTCCAAGAGGAAAGAGAATGATTCAGCTTGTTTAATTTCTAAGTTGTTTAAAACATACAATAATGCTAGAGAACGGAGAAATGAAAATCAAAGAACCATCAGGGATCATTCCTTGGATAAAATGGGCCTAAAACTCACCTATGATGGACTGTGTTGGTAGAAGGCAAAACAGTAGGGTGCTGAAGTGTTACACATCATCTCGTGGGAGGATTTATAGATTTAAGTGAAGCAAACTGCTCTGATAGAATTCCCAGTAAAAATCATGAAGATGATATAAGAAAGTCGCTTTCTTCCCATCCCCTCCTAATACACAGACCCTGGGCAGAGAGTCAGTTTTGATAGTCAGCAGTGATAAGGCAAGGAAAGTAGCCATTCTAGGTTTTGTGCATGGAGGGGATTGGAGTGTCTTAGCTTTGGCCACCATAACAATACCATAGACTGGGTGACTAAAACAACAGTCCTGAAGCGTGGGAAGTCCAGGATTAAAGTTCTAGCAAGCAAGTTTCTTTCTGAAGCCTCTTTTTTGGCTTGTAGGTGACTGTCATCTTGCTGTGTGTTTATATGACCTTTTGCATATGCTCAGAGAGGAAGAAAGCTAGATTTCTTCCTCTTATATAAGGGCACTAATCCCCTCATGGAGTTCTCATCTTCACAACCTGATCAAACCTAATCATTTCTCAAAGGTCTCATCCTGTTACCATCATATTGAGTGTTAGAGGCGCAATATATATATATATTTTACAAGCATGAACATTCAGCCCATAACCAAGGCTAAGTCCCTTCTATATAAGGGAATTAATGATTCTTTTGGAAGCATTAGGAGACACTTTCATGTGTGAAAAGGTAAAGGTAGATAAACAACAAGAAAGTGGACCCAGAAAAATATATGGGAAGTTGTGACAGATCTAGAATATAACTGACTTGCCATAGGAACTGATTAACTAAAAACTACCGAATCAGACAAAAGAATCAGAAAGTGCAAAATAAATGTGGGATCTGATTTCTCCATCTAGAATTAAGACAGAATTAATTCCAAAGAAGGAAGAGATTCTAAACTTACTTCAAAATGTTTTCCTTGCTGGTAAATGGCACATTAGGGTTACACTGGAAATAGTCTTTGACATATAAGGACAAGAATTAAAAGCAAAGAGACAGCTGCAGAGTGAGTAGAAAGTGACTCAAACACAAAAAGGACAGAGGTAAAGACCTGGAAAACTGAAAGTAGGTGACTATGCTGTAATTAGTGGAAATGAGGAAAATGGTGAAAGTTTAATATTCTAGCATGATATTAGAAGAAGGATGTCCTAACCAATTGGACAAAGTGTCTTCAGCAAGACATATCATAAATGACCAGTGAGGTATACTAGGAACATATGGTGACATAGATCAAAGTGTGACACAAGTAAAGACAGCATAATGATCCTACAGCATATCACTTTTTTGTTTTGCTTTGTTTTTGTTTTGTTTTGTTTGAGACAGGGTCCTATTCTGTTGCCCACACTGGTCTCATCTGGGGCTCAATCAACTCTCCTGAGACAGCCTCTGGAGCAGTTAGGACTATTTGCTATCATGCTAAACTTGAGTCTATCACGTTTTTGACACAGTCTCATGGTAGACAGGAGTAGTCCCTTCATTTAATACCATTAAAACTCTATTACTTTTTACTATCCATCATTTTTTAAAAGAAAGTTCTTGAGAAGAAATGGCCAATAGAAGGGCAGCTGAATTGCAGGGGCCTAATACAGGAAGAAAAAATTAAAATATTTGATGGATGATGTGGGCCAATTCCTCTTACAGTATGATGCCCTTGAATATTAAATGAACATATAGGGCACTCCAGAGCAGGTAATCTGGCATGCATATTCTGGGTTTGCCCAAATGTGTATTATTATAATAGTAAGAATAATTTATTGTAAAATCACTTATTTGAAAAATGCAGTGATAAAAGAATGTAAAACTCTATAAATTTAAGACAATGTGAGCTATAAAGTTTAAGTTTGTATTCCCACTCCTGCCTTTAAATATGTCATATTTATTGGGATAAATTCCACGGATAGTTTTTCAAGTCCTTATAAAACATAGCCAAACTGTATGTTATTGTTGGACCCATGGAATCCACGTGACACTGTAACCTTATTCTGAATGAATAAGACCTGGATAAATTATGGTGGTTTGAGTAAATGGAAGGCATACAGTACAGACAGCCTCTATGTGTGTATGTGTGTGTACATGCTTCTTTTTCCTCTTGAATTTTAATCCATTTCTCCTACTTTTTGCTTCACCACTTTTTTCTCATCTGTCTCTGTTTGTTTGTCCATAGTACCTGAATCACAGTCCCCCTCGGTGACTATAGAACCCTAAGTCTTATCTCTGGACCAGCTGATGTGACCCTAAGTCTTAACTCTGGACCAGAATTTAAATACTACCAGCCAAAGACTGACAAACAGTCCCAGAATGTACTGTGCCTGCCAGGGTCTGTTACTTGAGGATAGATGGATTTGGTTCTTATGTGATCATTCTCTATTGGCAGGCACAATTGTCATGAGGCAGAGTGCTAAGAAACAAACAAGGCATTTACTTATTTTCAAGTCAGAAATTCGAGAGCTCTTGTATCTAGAGTGATTTGTTTTTTAATTAAACATAAAACTATTATTAGAAATGTACATTTGAGTTTTATAAGTGCCCTTGGCTAAAACTTTTGGCTACCCCATCAAAGAAGGATTAATGAAAAATTTACAAATAGATGATCCCAATGGAGTCAGCAGTCCAGACCAAATGAAGGTCAGAAGCAAAGTGAATGCAGTCCTATCAGCACTACGCTGCTAGACAGTCTCATCCAAGTCTTTTGATCTTTGCCATGGAAAGTGCCACTGGCAGACCCTGGAGAGTTTCAAAATGTAGAACTTGTCCAGTCATGCTAGTTAGGCAGGTGTTCAGGATCAATTCTTTTAAATGTTTTATACTTTTCACAGAAAAATCTTGGCCATTTTTGAGTTAATTATGTATGAGGGTGAGGAGGTGGGCGTGCTTTCATGCATGGGCCTTCCAGATGGCAAAAAAGTTAGTAAATTCATTGAGAACTAAATCGTGTGTTTGGGAAGGAATGGGAATGGATGGGGAAGGGGTTAGGTGATATAGATACATACATATATTTTGAAACTGGGAGGAAAATTAGTGTCACAGTATAATTTTTGGTCTTATAAAATACTACCATTTGCAATAATATGTTGTTCTAAACTGATGCCATTCATATAGACTGCATTTGAGGGCTGGTGGTGCATATACTAGTCTCTTAAGTTTGAAGAGCTAAGCTCCTGGGATATACTCAACTTAATTAAAATATATTTTCTTATTCAATTGTTTTCCTGTCAAAACCCAAACTTTAGTACTAAAGCACAATTATTACTGAATATGTCTAAAACTTGATGTTCTTCAAGTATACCAAAGGTTAAATATTTGGAGCTGATTCAATTATTCAATAAGAAACCTAAAATATATCTCAATTCACTTTACATTCATTGTACAGAATTTAAGAACTTGTGCAGAGAAACAGAGGCAGGTAGAGTCAGAAAGAAGTAGAATATGGAAAGGAGAAACTGATTATGTAGAAGAACTAATTTTTAAAAAGACTTATTTTCCTGGACTGTGATATTTGACCAAAATGCTAGGGGATAGAAAATGATAAAATATTTATGGAATAACAAGAAGAAAATTACTTTCAGGGGATTTGTTGATGTTTTACAGGCTTTGAAATTATTCTCTAGAGGAAGACCACATTGAAAATTAAGATATCATGACTATAACTCAGAAAGTGTTATAATGGGAATGCTGTTTCTTTATCCATAGTAAGACACATTATCTTACTCATATTATCTCTCTAAATGTGTCCCCCAGCACTCCTCCAAAAGCTTCCCATCCCCAAACCATACCAAATTAATTAAATATTTCTAATTCTAACATCAAAAACCTTTTTGTTTGATGCTTTCTTGCTTGTGAACAGCTTTCTTCTTTGACTTCCTGTAAAATTCCTACTTATTTTTCAAATCTCAGTTCAGATATTTCCTTTTCCATAAAATTATTTCTGACAACCTGCATAGTTTTGCTTTTTGTTGTGCTAATTACTCAGTCAAAATTATTCATGTGTATTTTCTTCTAGACTGTTAAAATAGGCATAGACTGTCAGTTCTTCTTATGTGCCTAATTCATAATAAATAGGCAATATATTATTTTTCTTGTGCATAATAAATGTTAAATATATGCTTTCAGAAAGACATATATCTGTTTCTCATAATGTAATTGCGAATCAGAGAGCAAACTACATGTCACTTAACAGTGGATTTACAGTTGATTATATTTCTTCACTAGTCTGGAAGGTCAGTGTGAAATAAGGAAATCATCAATGAAATATTTTAAGACTTTTTCTTAAACTTAATCCCATATATAATCAGTGACTTTAAAAATAAATGAAAGAAGATTAGAATTAATTAACTGGATTTGTTCATCCCCTAATAGCCTTAAAGTTTTAAGGTTTCTAAAGTAATCCAGGCCCTTCATTATATCATCCAATAAATTAGTTTTGTGGATTATGCATTACTGAGATAGGATTAGCTTGATTTTCCAGAGGCTGAAAATTCTTGGTTGAGCTAACATTAAAAGGAAAAAAATGAAACAATAATAAAAATAAAAATAAAGGTTTTTAACTTGTAATGGTGAAGTGTCTCTTTTCTCGTCTGTTGTTTTTTCTTTTTAATGCAATCAAGAAAGAGTAATTTGTTGAAAGCTACAGGTCTAATTTTCTATTTTTATTTAATGTGTTTTGTTAAATAAGACATAAAACACGGACTTTTTTCATTTCTTAGTTGGCTTTTGGAGTCAAATAGAAAATGTTAGCAGATGAAAATAATAATGAACCCTTACATTGTTGAGAATAGTCAGACTGTTGGAAAATATGTGAGTTCTTTCACTTAAGAAGCTACTATTGGAAAATAAAGAAAAGAAAACCACAGTCTTATGTGGTTCCATTGGCCCAAAATATAGACAAAGCCATTAATTCTGCGGTCTTTCCAGATTCACTATACCAAGTCTGTTTTCTCCATGCCACATGAAGAGCTATGTGTCTGGGTATAAAGAATGATTTGCACATGTAACAGTGAATACAAAAGAGAAGCATGGTTTACTCATACTTTAAAACCAGAGGGGCTTGAAACATTATCTGGCTTAGAGATTTCCAGACCTAATGGCTCCTGAGAGTCACCTGAAGAACATTTAAATACAGATTTCTGGTCCTGAGATATTCTGGCAGAGACTTTAGGCAATTAGATGTATTAAGACATCCAGATAGTGATGGTTCCCTACCCAGGTTTGAAAACCACTGTTCTGGTCAAGCCTCCCTAATTTCCTGATGCATAAGCTGAAGCATAAAAGGTGAATCTTCACTCCCTTTAAAGTCAGAAGAGCCAGCACCCTAACCCAGTGTGCCAAATGAGCAGTTCTTAGTGCCTCTGTACTAAACCACAGAGCACAAATGGTGTTTTCAACTGCCTGATTGATATTTTAAGTGATCTTTCTTAGTTACAGGCAGCAGTGGAATAGTGAAAAAAAAATAGCTAACTGGAACCAAACTCTCCAAAAACAACCTTAGGAATTCAGCAAAATGGTAAGTTAATGCTTCATAAACTGTAAAGTGCTGTATCAATATACCCGCAATATGGCATATACTAGGGAATAAAATTATCATGTAAAAAATTTTAAAGTCACTAACAGGAATATAAAATATTTTAAATGAACTTGATGGTGCATTAAACTTGTCCCAGCATTTTGCATCTCAACTTGGCGCAGTGTGCTGGTGAGAGTGATGATCCATAAGTGCTTCCTATCTGTGATTTGTATTCCCAACTGTGAACAATCACCGAGACTCAGTCTCAAGCACTTCTACTTACAGTTTACTTAACAGTCGAGCTCCCTGAATCACAGTTTTACTCTTGTTAAATTGGATGATTTAAAATTACAAAAAAAGTTTTGACTTTAATATTTGGTGATGTTTTTCGCTCTGCTGGCCCTGCCAATGTCTTTACCATTATGATTTCTCCTGTTTTGTGGTTCTACTTTCAGATATTTCCCTGTTTTCATCTCATTTCCTATCTTTCTTTTAATTCTAGCAATATTAAGCATCCTCTTATGTATGTGCCTCTGCTAAGTACTGGTATGTAAAAATTAAGAGTATGATATTCCTGGACTTAAAGAACTCATATACTAGAGAGCCTCTAATAAACATATGATACAATATGACATGGACTCTGATAGCGACATACATGAAGTTTTCTGCAAACATATGGAAGGGAAAGATTAATTCTTCATGATGATAGAATATCCATGGGGATGTTGTTTAAGGTTTACAGAGGTGTGAGAGTTTGATAGATGTGTAGATGAGTAAGAGGTGTTGGGGAGAGCATTCCCTAATGCTGGGGAGTGTTGGAGGGAGCATGGCTAAAAGTGTGTCCCTAGTGTGTCCAGGTAGTGACTATTAAGGCAAGTATGAGGCCTATAATTTGGTATATAGTGTGAGATAAACTTTGATTAAGAAAGGAAAATGAAAATGAGGATCTCAACAAGATGAGAGACACATGGTAAGATTCGGATTTTAGTAATATTTCTGCGATAGCAGTGTGTCTGGCTTGAAAGGGAGTAGAAAAGAAAGTAATTAACCCTAAGTAATAATGGCCATAGATGAGAGTCAGAACTAAAGTATGACAGTGAGGACTGGGGCTGTAGCTCAGTGGTACAACATTTTCCCAGGATATATGAGGCACTGGGATTGATCCCCAGCATTGCAAAAATAAATAAGTAAATAAAATAAAATAAACCAAGAAAATAATGACATTATGGATGGATAGGAAGGAGTAGGTAAGAGAGGTGCTTAGAATGTGAAATTTATAGAATGGAACGATAAGCTATAGTGAATGAGAGAGATGACTTTGAGGTTTCTAATTTAAGCAACTGTGGAATATTGTATCTGATAGATTTCGTTGTTGTTGGCATGGTAAGCAGGAGATGCATATTGGTCACCCAGCTGCAATGTCTAAGGAAATATAAGTTTTTTGCATAGGAGAAGCAGTAAACATAGATAGCTTTGTCAGGGAGAAGGTTTAGAGAGAGAAGATTCTCTGTGTTATACTGGGATAATACTGTGTTATACCAACATTTAAAAGAAGGTAGAGGAAGAAAAGACAAGGGGAAAGAATGAGAAGGGACAGGAGAAATAGGAAAACAAACACCAAGTGAACATGCTATAGTAGCCAGGGAAGCATTGTCCAAACCAGCAGGTTCATACTGCTGGATGAAAAGGGAAAATTGACCATACAGTTGGCTACTGGGGAATTCACTCTGTCAGCTTTGGGAGAAATTTAGTGAGATTATCGGAGCAGAATCTAGACAATTATTGATTTATGAAAAATAGCAAAACAGAGTATGGAAGCAGCAAATATTATCACTTGTTTGGTGACAAAAAGGAGTAGTAGTCTGATAATTTGAGAGAATTGCTTTTTAGAAAAGTAAGAGATCTTGACATGTTGCCTCTTGTAATTAAAAATAGCATATCCACCAACAACAAAGAAACAAATTTACATGTAACCTCATGATGTTTTTTCTCTTTGTCAACTTCAGACTTTCTCTTTTGCACAGATTCTGAAGGGTCATTCACCATGCAAGGCCTTTCACCACCTGGTTCCCTTTTATATCTTTCCTTTCTCATTCATCTTTGTCTACACTGTTCCCATTGCTATGAATGCATGAAACATCCTCCCATCTGAGGGATTCATAATTTGATATTTCTTCTTCCTCAAATGTTCTTCCACCTTATAGCTTCAGCTTTTGCTATATGTAAGTTTCTACTCAGATATCACATCATTGCAGAGGCCTTCTCAGCTACCTAATCTGTTCCCCTTGGGCTGCTGTGTTTTTCTGTAGGCATAATTACTACTCTGTGTGTGTGTGTGTGTGTGTGTGTGTGTCTGTGTGTGTGTTTATTGTCTGTTTCCAGTTATTACAGAAATATATAAGCTTCAAAGATGCAAGGTATTTGTTTTATTTTTAGCTTTATTCCCAGTTTCCAGAATTGTATATAGTTCATTGTAAACATTTGATAATCTTCTAAAATACTGTCTTAGCCCATTTGTGCTACTATAACAAAATACCATAGACTGAATAATTTATAAAGAATAAAAATTTATTTCTCATAGTTTTAGAAGCTAAGACTCCTAAGGTCAAGGTACCAGCATGTTTGGTGTTTAGTAAAGGCCTGGTCACATCATAGACATAACGTCACGATGTAGTCCCTGTCATTTAAGTGTCCTAGCATGGCAAAAGGGAAGGAAGGGGGAAAAAGGGATGAGGACTATGTCATCACATGGCAGAAGAATAGAAGAACAAGAGGATGCTCCCTTCCACCTCAAGCCCTGTAGGGGACAGGGAAAGGGGACATTACTAGGACCTCTGCAGTAAGTCCTAGTCTCCTGCAAGCCATGGCAGCACAAGGTGAATTAGTTTATTAGACAGAAAAGATAGAAAAAAATGAGACTTAAAGAAGAACCTGAGCTTTGGGCTTGATCAGTGCTGCTCTGGGCCAAAAAGATGAAAGCCCTGAGCTTGCTGCACCTTTATTCAGTATATCGGGAGAGACAGATATAACAGATGACTCTGGGCAGAGAGTTCAGTACATCAGGAGAGTAACAAATGTAAAAGGTCACTCAGAGGGCAGTGGTGGCAACAGCGGTGAAAATCCTAGAACAATGAGGAATTATGCAGATAAAGATTTTGTTCCTCCTGGGATGTCTTCAGCTGGTGTAATCTTGTCCTGGGGCATCACAGCATCACTGGACCATTGGGCTTTTAGGTGTGACCAGAGGCCAAGATGGAGTTATGTCTCCACATGCTGTAGCTGGCCTGTAGGTGGGAAAACTAGGCCCTAATCATTATTTAATTGTGAAATTATTTTTCCCCAAAATCATGTAGAATTGCTCTCAACAAAGCCCTTTTATAAGCATGCTAATCTCATTCATTTAGGCTGAGCCCACTAGACTTAATTACCTCCCAAAAGCCATGTGTTTTAATACATTTATACTGGGGGTTAAGTTTCAAGAAGAATTTTAAAGGGGACACCATCATTCAAACCATATGCAGAATGGATCTGTTTGTTTTGCTTCCCACTTCTTGCTTAAAATGCACATATAAATATAAATGGAAAGATAATAAAAAGCAATGAACAACAGGATTGGGGTCTTGCTAAATGTGTCTCATGAAATATTTGTTAATGTATTGGTTGAGAGATTTGCTTAAGCTCTAGGTAAAATGTGTGTGTGTGTGTGTGTGTGATAAATATGTGGGCAGATGAGAAGAAATTGGAATTAACATACTGAGGAGATGTTTCCAAAGAAATAGTAGTGGTTTAATATTTCAAAGGTTGTAGACATAGTAAATGAGACACTTATTAAAACTTGTAAATTTTTATTTCAACAAGTGCTTTTGAGGCAAATGTATGGCACTATGGGGTGGGATTACTGAGGTACAGAATCTCAAATATTAAGGAATATATTGTCTAGTGAGATATAGGCTTATATAGTCACAGTGGGCTATGCTGTAACACTGAGGTATCAAGTGCAGCAACAGAAAAGCAAAGTGCTCTCAAAATAAACCAGTATAGAGTTAGGTAAAAATTGATAAGAGATGCCTGTGTCTCTTATTACCTAAGGAAAGGCATTCAGAATCATGAAAAGGGAGAAAGACTTGGTGTCTACTCAATACATAGAGGATAATGTTTATTTTCCACAAGCACTACTTCCTGACAGACAAGTTCTTCTCCATATAGTTGCCACTTATCAAATGAGAAATAACCCCAGTGGTGGATTAACTAATGGTCAACTTGAGTGGGAACCCCCAGTTGAACTGAGTCAGTATGGTTCTGGGCATGGAAGACCCACCTGAGGATTGCTGCCAATGGCCTAAAAGAGAACAGAAGGGGAAGATGCATGCTGCTGATTTCCCAGGAGAAGCTTTGTTGTGGCTGGTTGTCCTGACACAAACTTGGCTGTTGTCCCCAATGGAGGAGCATAGATCCTTGCTGTTGACTGGGATGGCTGCTGGTCTCTTTGGGGCAGCTCTGATATTCCCCTTGAATGTCGCTTCTGGGCTCCAGTGCAGATCCTTCCACCTTCTGGCACAAATCCTTCACCCCACTGGCCCAGACTTTCTTACTTCCACCACTAACCTTTGGGTCTTCCTGGTGCAAATCCTTGATACAGATTTGCAGGAGACATTGCCTTGGGCTCTAGGCATTCTGCTGGACTCTGTGGGACATTACTGTTGGATCCAGGCCCTCAGCTCAGCTCTGGGTCTCCAGTGTGTGGACAGATCTCTTATACTCTTCTGTATTTGACTTTTTGGGTGAATATTACAAGATATTTTTATAAATTTATGGGTCTTCTATCAAATCTATTCCCTTGGAAACCCTGACTACAATAACTCCAGAGAATAGGCAAATAACTCTTTAAGTTCTCTAAATTCTTTGCAATGTTTCTTATGGTTGAACAGGAATGAAGAAGTACTAGGTTAGTATACTTCTTATCTACTAAGAAAGTAAACTGAGAACCTGGCTAACTCTCTTGTAAGAGGAGCTTGCTGGGTAATTTCAACATTGTCTAACAGTGCCTGGGAAGGAATTCACGTAAGCTTTAAAGTCCTTTGAAGACAGGAAAGCCTGAGGAAGGACATGGGTCTGTTTGCCAGTTTAACTACTTCCCCAAACCCACCTCACAGTGTGAGAAAAACTTATTATTTCTTGGCTTTCAAGATTTTCTCTCAGGGAAAACATTTTTTCTTTGTTTTGTTTATGTCAAAGGCATAGACAAAGGCACTCAGTGCCACAAATGAGTCCAGCACAGCACATGGGTAATAGCTGAGTCAGTCTGATGCAAATTGGCTTATGGCCTCATTATAGAAAAGAGAGTAAAATTGTTTTAGATGTACAAAAACTGAATGACACTATTGCTGTTCATGAATAGAAAATCCTCAACTTCACATAACCTGTGCTCTAGTTTTAATAGGAAGCCAGAAATTGAACTGAATTACAAACTTGCCTAGCTACAGGAAATACTGCTTCCTCTCTTCATCCTTTTATTTCAATGAATTAAAGGAATAAGTGGGAAATGAGAGTATGAAAAAGGGGTGCACACATAGTGCTGCCTACTTAATTGTTTTCTATCTGGAGAGAAGGCTGTTTCTTTCAGTATGTATATTTCACAAAGAAAAAAAATACCAATAAATTTGAACACATTTAAGTACTATTTGTAATATATATATTTAATAATAAGGAAATTAACTTGAGTCACTGAACAGAGGGCTTAATAAGCCACAGGGTATTGGGATGATCTGATATGGTCTGTCCTGTATTTATATGAATATTTTTGTGTAGAAAAGAAGTTACTGAAGCAGAATATTGGTCCTAACAATGATAGAAAGAGGAAAGAAGATGAATAAAACTATATGGAGGCAAGCATGTCCTCTAACTCACTGAAGTAAAAAGATGAAGATAGGAAGCAATATTTCCTGTAGCCAGGCAAGTTTGTAATTCAGTTCACTTTCTGGCTTCATGTTAAAACTAGAGCACAGGTAATGTGAAATTGAAGACTCTGCTCATGAACAACAATAGTGCCTTTCAGTTTTTACACATCTAAAACAATCCTGCTTTCTTTTCTATACAGCCATAAAGCAATCCATGCCAGACTGACTCAGCTACTACCCCTGTGCTCTGCTGGATTCACATCACATATCCAGGAGACATTTTAATACACTGGTTAAGAGTATAAGTTTTGACAATAAATTCCTCGGGTGTAGAATTTTACCTTAAGGTCTCAGGGAAATTACTTAGCAGCCTCTCTAACTAAAATCTATTATTCTTCATCTATGAAGCTGGGATAAGAATAGTACAAATCTCATAGATTTTCTAGGATTAAATGAGAATTCAGATTAAGTGCTCAGCCCATAAATGCACAATAAATGAGAATTACTATGTTAATGCATTTACTTAATTTTACCTTAATATCAGATGCACATAAGGGCTGTTAATTGGCTTATATGTGATGAACAGATTTGGTGAGCAAATAGAAATAGTTATCTTGCATTGCCTTGTTCCTCCTACCTGAGACCACCATTAGTATTAATATAATTTTTATAATTTTGAATCTATTAAAACAAGACTCTTCTAGGAGACTTTTTAAGTAAGTTTTAATTTTAGGACAGTTTTATGTTACAGAAAAATTCCAGAGATAGTAGAGTATTCTAATTTACCTGCCCCCACCAACATCATCCACTTTCCCCACCTGAGACTGTTAATCATGGTATGTCAACTTGACTGGATTAAGAAATACCCCAGGCATTAATAAAGCACACTTCTGGGTATGTCTGAAAGGGTCATGACATCTTGGTTTTGGACTTCTATCCTCCAGAACTTTAAAATGATAAATTACTGTTGTTTTAAGTCACCCAATGTATAACATTTTGTTAGAGTAGCCTTAGAAAACTACTATATTGTCATTTAGCTACTGAGTAACAGCAAATAATATTGAAAATATTGTCTATGCTAATCATATTCTAGACCCCGTTCTGTGTGGAGAAATCAATGCAGTGTTAGGTGAGATATCTATAAATACAACTCTTCTGACAGTTTTACTATAAGCAGTGATTGTGAATCACAGGAATAGAAATAGTAGGTTGTAAATGGAACTGGCTAAGTTTGAGAAACTAAGGGTGAAGTTAAGGCATAATGAGTTGTTCAATCTTGTCTAGTTATAACTCATCCCTATTCTTCATTTTTAATGACCTCCACAGATGAAAACAAATAAATAATTAGATTCATATTCTCACTTGAATAACAAGTAGTATTTATTAAAAGCCAAGTGTGTACAAAGAATCATGGTAGACAATAATAATGTGATCTTAATATTTTTAGTAAATCTACTAGTACTAAGCATTATACTCTTTTAAAAATCTTTTATTAAAATCTAAACATTTTTTAAAATAAATATTTTGGGGGAAGATAGCTTAGTATTTTATACATAAGTGAGAGTCAATTAACAAAATCATTTTCCCCAATAACAGGAAGCTATAAGGAAAGAAGAAATAGCAATCAGAGAATAGAAGGAGTCAAATAAGGGAAGTATGAGTGAATCCTCAGAACATAGAGCCTGTTATATTTTTCTATAGCCTGGAAGAAATGTCAGTCTACAGTGGTGTATATCCCCCAAATGGATGACAAAAAGAAAAAATTTTCAAGGCACAGCTATGGCAAACATACTTCAGCTGGACTTTTTAATAAACTTAGAGATATGTAATATGTTAGGAGTAAAAGATAGTCTGGAATTTTAAGGGAAAGAAAAACAACAATAGGGAGTCTCAAACATAGATGTCTTCTTAAAATATGGTTTTATAAATTTGGTCTGTGTAGAGGGGCTCTTTATGCGAAATATCAAAGGGCCAGGATGAAAAATCAGGCAATTTGAAAGAAAGTGATGTATCTGGAGACATTATGCATTGCTAGAGATGTTGTCTAGGAGATAGGCAGATGTGTTTGTTTTGTTTTGTTTTCCACTCAAATGGATATTTTTTTCTCCTTTTGTAACTTTAATTTTTATTAATACATGTTTGCAGTGCATAATGATTACATTCATCATAGGGAGTTGGTACATGTATATAGCACATCTTCATTCTTTTTACCCACCCCCCACATCTCTTGGTCTTATTTTCATTTGCAAAAGATCTATTGCCCTGAGTCCTATAATCTGTCTTTTATTTTGCTCTTTAATTTATTTTAGAGACAATTTACTTCAGTTGTCTCATTTTGTAACTAAAGAAACTGAGACTTAGAATGTTAGGTTTCTCAAGCTGATCTTAGTTCTTTTGCTGCAAGTAAGATAGGGAATTCTTCTAATGTGTTCTATTTTTCTACAGATAAAGCTAATACTAGGATATCACATAGAAAATGATAACCCTGACTTACATTTGTATGAACTTTGTTTATAAAATTCTGGGCAAAACATTATCAGAGAATGCATACTGTTTCTGCCTCTGAGACACTGATTAATAATGTGTGACTACATAATTTTTATCCAAATTGGGACACTTTTGAAAATGAAAGGTGACATATAATTAATATTTATTTGGGGATGCTGGCAGTGTTCCAGTCATCCAGGGATATATGGTTACCTGCTTTTCACCTAATTGCAAAATTACTGAGGCCAACTCGAAGTTAGGTTATAAGGTGAAAATTTGTGAACTATAATGGGCCAAGAGTTGGAAAGTTATTTATTCATATTCTCACTCCAAATGAGAAGACTCAGTTTGTCTTCTGCCTTCAGGTTAAGAATTTATGTGTATCCATGCTTGATGGAATTGTGCTCAGTCTCACTCATTCAGCAAGGAAAACATTTATTGAGAACCAGGTATGCAGTGTTGAGAAGTAAAACCAGAAAAGCAAAGTCATAAAGCACAATTTATCCCATGTTATAAACACACCAATAATTTTGCAAGTAGACTGCTAGTTAATCTAGTTTAGTCAAAATGAACAAACTAAAATATTTTGTCTATGTTATTATTACTTCAAAATGCTCCTTTCTGGACTTTGATTTGTTGTTTCTTACTTGCCCCCCATTATGTCTGGAAATAAATGTATCTGCTTGTGATTCCATTTGTGTATGGTGTAGACTTGGAGGATAGCTAATTCTTGGCCATTTAAGGACATAAATCAGTGTTTCTTGATCAGAGACAATTTTATCCCCCAAGGAATATTTGGTAACATCTGGAGGCATATTTATTTATCACAAATGGAGGAAGAATATCACCAGCATCCAGTGAGAGGAGGCCAGGGATGTGGCTAAAAATCCTGCGACAGTGGTAACAAATTAATAAAACTTAATGCATTAAAACTCACAGCCAGTCTGAGCAATATCCTTGGCAGTGATTGACTGGTTTATGCTAAAGCTCAAACAAGTCATGGCTAATGAGTCATGACTTGTGATCTCATCACCTGGTGCTGCTACTCCTCTTTGAGCATGTGCATGCCCCCTATGTTCCCCATTATCCAATGCTCAGCTACTGGGGTGACTTGTCTCTCATGCCAACAGAGTGGACTTTGCATGCTTACTGTGGCATATGTGCCATAGGTTTGTGAAAACATTGAGTTTTTCAGCTTCATGGTATTATACATCAAGAAGCTCTTTGTGCCAGGGAAAGCAGCAAAACTTAGATATCCTCAAAGATGTCACTAAAATGATGAATTATATAATGGCTTATCCTCTTAATTTTTGACAGTTTCAAGCACTGGTTGATGAGGTTCGGGCACAATATAATGCTTTACTTATGTACAATAATGTCCAGCAGGTGAGCAAAGGATGAGTCCTGGAGAGATTTATAGCCTGCTTAGATGAAATTAGTCTACATTTGAATGAAAAAATCAATAATATCCACAGCTCATTGTTATGGCCTGACAACAACCTCATGTTTTTTACAGATTTTATATTACACTTCACTGTACTGAACAAAAAATTATAAGGTACAGAGAAAATAGCAGAAAGGATGCTTTATGATATTACATCATTTGAGAGAAAACTGCAGGTTTTTGAAAGGCACCTTGAAAGTAAAGTGTGCAATTGAAATATTTTCCAGGTCTAAAAAGGCATTTAGAAAATTCTACCACATTTTCAGACAATCCTACAAGCCATTAGGAAGGAAATCTACAAGGAGTTTTCTAGTATGGTAGCAGCTACAAAGAGAATTTTATTAACAGATCTTTACAGTCCCATACGATGGAGACAACCCTGTTTTCTTGTTCAGGTAAAGCCAATTTTGAAAAACTTGATCTTCCTTCTTATACTGGTTAGATTTTGGAAATCTGGAAATAGAGCCACTGGAATTTCAAGAAAGCTCTATCTAGAAAAATAAATTCTATGACCTGCATGCAACACTTGAGAAGACAGAGAGGATAGAGTGTGCAGGGCTGACAAAGGACAGCATGTTTGGTAATTCTGAGAATGGAACCCTGAAAGTGTGGAATTCTCCGCTAAATAATTTTAACTCGATGAAAACACTTGGGATTGCTTTTCTTATGTTGTTTAGATCATCTTATATTCTTGTGAGCAGCTGTTTTCAGCTCTGAATTGTATCAAATCTGATACAAGAAACAGACTAACAGACAACCTGAGTGCTGCATGTGTTGCTCTCAAACTTATGACATATGAGCCAAAGTTTGGCAAATTATCAGCATGCAGACAACGGCAGAGATCACATTAATTGTGCAAAATCATGCTGAATTCAAACTTTAACCTTTATATAAAAAGCTGTTTGTATCACTGAAAACTCTGTTATTATTTTTTAAGATAAAATATGTTAATATATCAGTTTTTTTTCTAAACAAAAACATCAGTATTTGGGTTTCATTGCAGTGTCAGTACTTTGCAGTAAATAAGTGGGTTTTGGGTTGCAGTTTGGACACTCAGTCTTGAAAAGGTTCATTATCATTGTCCTACAATGAAAACAGAAGACGTTCATAGCAAAGAAATAACCAGCCCAAAATATTATCAGTGGTGAGGTTGAGAACCCCAAGTTAAAGAGAGATTTTTGACACTATGTAACACTTCTCAGACAAGCATCTATAAACAGGCCAGCATCACCATTTCTTGGAATCAGGGACCAAGGAAAAGAAACTGTTGTATCCCAGATGGAATATAAAATAAATAATGACTGCTAATGTTTACTGAGAGATCTACTAGCCATTTGTCTCTTATGAATCAGATCTATTTTCTGCCCTTTGATTCAAAATGTTTCCCAAACTTCTTTACCAACTGATTCCTAGGAACCTGCAGAATATAGAGGCACTGGCAGAAGATTGAAGGACTAGAGTCAGGGTAATTAATTTACATTAATTTATTTAATTTAATACAATACTGAAGACTTAGAAAGTGCAGGAATTTGGTGGCATCTTAGGGATCTTAGGGCTTTAAGAAGAACAAAACTTAGAATACTCCAGATAGCTACACGTGGTATAGCAACCCATTATGATGCTGGAATGCTGGTGCATCTGCTGGAGATGGGTTGCAGGGCAGCCCCCAATCAGCAGCAAGGAAAACTTCATAAGCTCTCAGATTGTCTACTTGCAAACCTCCTACCAAAAAAACATTTTATGTACTGAAAATTTGATCTCCACAAGGGACTATGTATTTTTCATGATTCAGCTGCTTCTAGAAAGCCTCAGCTCCTAGACTTTGAATGACTTCTTTCTTTTGCCTTGTAGTCCCACAGGATGGTAGCGCCTTCCTTCTCTTGTTAGTCTATGAATTTCTTCATGGTCCTATTTAACCTCCCAGTACTTCAAGCATACCTGAAAATAGTTCCCTAGGGTTTAATTTCGCTGCCTCTATCCTGATTGTTCTAAGCACTTGACATATATTAATTCTCTAACACATACAGCAATTTTATGAGGCAGGCACTATTAGTTCCCCATTTTATAAATGAGAGAATCAAATTAAATAGGATTAAGTAGCTAATCCGCAGTCCAACAGTAAAAGTAGTGGCTGTAAACAAGGCAGTCAAGTTCTAGAGTCTAAACTTTTAACCACGAAATCATATTATCTCTCAGCAAAATCAAGTCATTCACCCTTGACTCCAAATATTTCTAACTGAAGAATTTTTCTCCAACTCTGAGCACAGGGTCATTGATATCCTGCCAAGTGTCTCTGGTGATGCTTCTATTTTTAGTAGGGCAAGTTGCCAAAGCAGTACTATAGTCCTTCTGTTGCCCTCCATGAACTCTAAGATCTACATTTTCTTTCTAAATTTTTATTTGTGCACATTTGTATTATAGAATAATTAGTTCATTTTGGTGTATGCTTAAAGCATATTTTGAATATTTTCACTCCAATTGCTTTATTTTTTATTGTCTCTATAGGCTTCATATCAAGGATCTTCCAGGGGTTTCTCTTGATCCTAATAGTATACTCTGTGTTTCTATAGGTGCGTTCTGATGTAGTTTTGCTTCCTGTCTCATGTCTGCCTTTTGACATGTCCATTGGTATATAAGGACAGGTCAGAGTTAGAACACATAAAAAACTGATTATACTAATGATGGGTTGCATATTTCCCAGAAAAGCTCAATCATGTTTCCTAACATAGTACTATTATAAATACACATTGACTGTCCAATTGGAATTCTGTGAATGTATTATATAATGTTTTATTTCTATATATTTTCTCTTATTGTCTTCTTTATTAGAAATGTCATTTCCTTCTCTCTACTCCTAATAAAATCACACTCATCTTTCAAAGTAACATCTAGCTTAAGTGCTGTCTCTTCTGGGGATTTTCCATGACTTCTTTCATCCTCTCTCCACCCAATATAGAATAAATTATTTCCTACTTTTTGGCTCAGATCAACTTGTTCACCCCTCTGATCCAATTCTCTGTGTGTACATGTCTGATTCCCAAATAAAATTGATAGTTAGAAAGCAAACTTTTGCTTTCTCATTTTCTGTCACCTAAATAATGTTCAGTAATTTTTTTAAGTATAATCTCAACAGACACCTTTGACATCTGCTTAGCAAATCTAGAATCCAGATGATGAAAAGCAAGTAACATTTCATGCATGCTAAGCAGATGAAGCTGTCTGATACGTTTTAAGTCAGAGATATGATTTTCCTAATAGCCAATTTGTACTCTTGATGCTAAATTCTAACCCAAAATTGTCTGTAAAAATGGACAAGTTTACTTGAACGTCCATTTTTCCTTTTTCTTATAGACAAATGTCACACAGTTTCATTGTGAGAAAGGATGACTGAATGATAACATATTGTCTTGGAAATATACTTTGTATGGAGTATTCAATATGCATTACTGATCGGCAATAGATTATAAATGGGATCATTTTTAATGGGAATTAATGCTTTTTATAGTGTATGTTTGAGATACATAATAGTTAACGTTCATTTTAGGGAATTAGTATATATATATGTGTATGTATATATATATATATACATACACATATATATATATATATACACACCATTCTTGATCATTTTCTATCCATTTACCCTTCTTCCAGTACTCTACATACCCACTTCCCCTAGTCCCCTTCCCATTTCCAAAAGTCTACCTTCATGTTTCCCACCATCTTTCATTGACTTTACTCTATAATTTATTTATATTTTGGATTTCTCACATAAGAGAAACCATAGTATATATCCTTTCCTGTGTCTGACATCTCACTTAACATTATGATCTCAAGATCCATCCATCATCCTGAAAAACAACTTGATTTCTTGCTTCTTTATGGCTACCATGTGTGTGTGTGTGTGTGTGTCTGTGTGTGTATATCACATTTTTTTGTCTTTTTTCTTTTCTAAATTTATTAAGTTTATTAGTACATTTTAGGTATACAGTAGAGTATACAGTAGTATACATTCATCAATGGGAATTTGTACCTTTACACGATATATCTTGGTTCTTTTCTTCCCCATTCCCCTGCCCTCCCTTCCATTCCTCCACCCGTCCCTATTTACAAAGACTTTGTTTCTGTTTTTTCCTTTTCTCGTATTTATTCCTTTCCCTTCCCCTACCCATTCCACTTCCCCTTCCCCTTTAGGCCTTATCTTCTTATTTCACATTATCTATTCTACATTTCCTTATTTATATTTTCAGTTTCTCACACCAGAGAAACTTCATATACCACATTTTCTTTATCCATTCATCTGTCCATAGGCATCTACTCTTTCAAGAGCTTACTTATTGTGAATTACTGTGCTGTAAACAAGAGTATGCAAGTATCGCTATAGTTTGAGTATTTAACTCTTTGAGGAGTATACCCAAGAGAAGTATAGCTGGTTCAAATGAAATTTTTAGATTTTTGAGAAGTCTCCATACTGATCTCTACAGTGGTTGTACTTGTTACATTCCCACCAACAATGCAAATGGATTCCTTCCCCCCTCATGTTTACCAGCATTTGTTGTTTTCTGTGCTCTTGATAATAGCTATTTTGACTGGGGTAACATGAAATCTCAGATCTGGTTTGATTTACACTTCTCTAATAACTAAAGTTACATAGATAGATAGATAGATAGATAGATAGATAGATAGATAGATATAGATAAAGATAAGGTCTTGGCCTTTGGACTTCTTTTTTTGAGAAGGGTTTATTTAGCTCATTTGCCCATTTTTTAATTGGGTCATTTGTTTTGGTCAGGTTAAGTTTTTAAAAAATTTTATATTTTCTTGATATTAGTTCTCTACCAAAAGAGTAGTAGTTGGCAAACATTTTTCCCATACTGTACTTGGTCTCTTTATTTGGTTGCTTCTTTCCTTAGCTGCATGAAAAATTTGATGTAATACCATGTGATAATTCTTATGTTATTTTCTGGACTATTGTTGACCTTTTAATAGAGATTCTATTAAATCTGTGTATCACTTTGGGTAATATGTCCATCTTAATGATGTTATTTCTGCCTCTCCAGACACAGGGGGTGTCTTTCCATTTTCTCACATTCTCCTTAATAGTTTTCATCATAGTTCTATAGTTTTTATTCTAAAGATCTTTCAAGTAATTGGTTAGGTTGAGTATTTAAAGTTTTTAAAGTCCTAAGTATTTAAAGTTTTTATGCTATTATGAATACGATTGTTTCCTTGACTTCTTTCTCAATGGATTCATTATTTGTGCATAGGAATGTTACTGATTTTTGTGTGTTGACATTGTATCTTGCCACCTTGTTGAATTTGTTAATCAGATGTAAGAGTCTTTTGGTGTTTTTTATATGAAGGATTATCTGCAAATAAAGATAATTTGACTTCCTCTTTTCCTATTTCTATCCCTTTTCATTTTTGATCTTCCTTTGAGCTCAGTTAAAATTTCAATACTACATTGAACAGGAGTGGTGAAAATAGACATTCTTGTTTCATTACTGATTTTAGAGGGAAAGCTTTCGATTTTTACCTTTAAGCATGATGTTGTCCTATAAATTTAGCATATATGGCTTTTATCAGTTTGAGCTAAAGTCTATGATTGCTCTCAGTGTTTTTATCATGAAAGGATGTTGGAATTCATCGAAAGCTTTTTCTGCCTCTATTGAGATGATCGTGCAATTTGTATCCTTAAAACTATTTACATGTGTATTACTTTCATTGATTTATGTAAGTTGAACAATCTTTGCATTCTTTAGATGGTGCCAATTTGGTCATGATGTGTAATTGTTTTAATGATTTATTCAATTCTGTTTACAAATATCTTTTTTTTTTCTTTGAGATAGGTTCTCCCGATGTTGTCCAGGCTGGCCCCGAATTCAAGGGTCAAAACCAGTCTCTGGCCTCAGCCTCCTGAATAGTTGGGACTACAGGCACTCACCACTATTTGCAATTAAGCAGATCTTTAATTCAACTCTTTACCTGAGATTGACAGAGGTGTACATATGGAAAAATGTTGATGAGGTTATGTTAAGTGGAAGATCATTATGTAATATATTACATTTATTTTTCTGTGTGTTTATGTATGCATACATGTATTATAAAGATATTTGTTCCTATACAAAAGACATTTTTGGAAGGAAATGTGTTGACCAGGGTCACATTAGACAATTGGAGAGAGTTAAGAAGTTGACAAAAAGGACTTTTTTATTTTACACCATATCCTGTATACCCTTTGAATTTTTTTCTCTTGAACATGTTTTGGTTTCTTAAAAATAAGTGTATCTGATGTACCAAATTCTTAATTCCTAAAGAATAATCTGTTTAAAAGGCGGTTACCAAATATAACCCACAAGGTAGTCAGTTTGTGGCAGCAGAAATGACTTCCCAGAGAGTTCACACACATTGCAGAAAGCTGCAGTCTTTTCTAAAGTAATGACATCATTTCCTTTCAGTAAGTCCCAGAAAGAAAAAGACAGAAATAAGTAAGTAATACATTACCTATATGAATATTTCCCCAAATCTGGAAGTAGGGCTAAAATACCAAACTACTTAGCACCATGCCATTAAGATCCTGGGGGCCCTTTGGAGCTTGGAGTTCTTAGAAGTTACATAGCACATACCTGTTAGAAAAACACTGGAATTTTCTACTGAGCCAGTAAAAAAGTTGGCATTACTTGGCCAACAGATATATCACACAGTTATTTCAAGAAACATAACTAAAAATGGAAGCAATAATTCATGAAAGAAGTTTCCAGTTTCCAAAATTGTTTAGGATGTACAGTCTTAACATAGAAACAACAACAAAAAAATATTTCCACCTATGAACATCTGGAAAGGCAAAGAATAATCATTTAAAATTAAAACTTTTTTTTCTGGGGAAATTACAAGCCCTACAGCATTTTTCTTTATATATAAAATAAACTTTTGAATAGATCTTGCATAGGTAATGTTCTTTTTTAAGAAAACAAGTGAATGAACAGTTTTGTCAACTGATGCATGCCTAAAAGGGGAGGAACAGGGTAAGATTTGAGATCTTCGAGATTTCTTGTTTGTTTGTTTATTTTGGTGTGGTACTGGAGAATGAATCCAGGGCCTTTTAACTGAGCTCTGAGCCACATCCCCAGCCCCCCTTTTCTGTTTTTCAATATTTTCTTTTTTATTATTAAATGTTTTCAGTACATGAAGTTTACATTTATCATACAGCTTCTTTTTTAATCCTTTTGTTCTTCCTACCCCCATCCCTCCTTCCACCTCTAAACTTCCTTTCCCTGTTTTCACTCTTGTTAGTATGATTATTATTATTATCATTAGCTCATGTTTATGACATAGGATGTTTACATTCATTGAGATTACTTTGTTTCTGCACATGGAAATCTTAATTCTACTCACTCCCTCTTCCTTTCCCCCTTTCTCCTTGCCCTTGCTCTCCTGGACCCCTTCCCATTTACAAGAGATCCATCCCCTTGTTTACTTCTATCCACCCTCTATTACGCTTTTTTGGTTGTACTGTGTTTGCCTTACTCAAATGAGGAAAACCATATGATAATTAAGCATGTGTGTCCAATTTATTTCTCTCAGCATTATTTTTTCATATGTATAATTTTCCTACAAATGTTTTGAATCTTTTTTATATCTGAGTAATACTTAACTATGTATAAAAATCAGATTTTCTCTATCCATTTGTCTGTTGACAGATATACTGGCTGCTTCCAGGATTTGGCTATTGTGAATTGTGCTGCTAAAATCATTGGCATGAATATATCACTGTAGTATGATAGCTTAAACTCTTTGGAGAAGATATCTAGAAGGGGAATAGCTGGGTTAAATGGAATTTCTAATTTTAGGTCTTTGAAAAATCTCCATTCTGATCTTCATAATTATTGTACTAGTGTACATTCCCATCAATAATGTAGGAGGATTTATTTTTCACCACAGCCACCGTAGCATTTGTTATTCTTTGACTTCTTGATGATTGCCATTCCTTATGATGAAAGATGCAATCTTAGCATGTTTTAATTTGCATTTTTATAATGGCCCTGGATGTTGAACATTTTTTAACAGTTGTTGGCCATTTGTACTTCTTCTGAGAAGTGTCTGTTCATTTCACTTGCCCATTTCTTGATTGGGTCTTTTCTTTTA